>SNQJ01S0077475.1:0-33507 GCA_010110895.2 Picea sitchensis | reverse complement strand
CACCACTACACTATTGCACGCAAAGTGGAGAGGAGAGGAGCACGCACATAGAGTGGAAGGGAGAGGAGGATGCGAGAAGGAGGGAGAGGTGCATGGGAGGGCACACAGTTTCACACTCACCACTACACTATCGCACGCAAAGTGGAGAGAAGAGGAGAGGAGCTCACACGCAGAGTGGAAGGAAGAGGAGGATGAGAGAAGGAGGGAGAGGTTCACAAGAGGAGGGAACACACACATAGGAGGAGGGCACATGTTTTTTCACTAGAGGAGGGCACATGGTCGGAGGAGGGCACACGATTTTGAGGACGCACCAGAGGAGGGAACACACAAAGGAGGGTGCATGGGAGGAGGGCACAAGTAGAGGATAAATATGGTTTAATTCTTTCTCCTATCTCTTGAGTGTGCATGCTAATTGTTTTATGAAATGCTTGATAGAAATATGGTTTGATGGAATGTAATGGTTGTAGGGATTTTTTCATAATGTGCTTGCAGAGTTCCCAAATATCACTTCCCAAGCTCAACATTCTTACCATGTGCCAAAAATTGTCACTATCTTCTATGTAATTCAAATCTTCCCTAAAATAGAGCACACATATGAACTAATCATCCTTTTAAAATGCACATAGATGGTTTTATATTAATGTGAAATATATAAATAAAGGTGGAAACTTGTAGTCCTTCATATGCATAATGACATCTTGAAATCTAGCACTCCAACATCACCTTTAGATGAGAGAAACAAGCTGGCCCAAATGGCACTTTAGGCCTTTTTATGTCACTTCAAAACTTTCATGCCTAGATTTGTAAAATGCACTTAATGCCCATAAAAAATTCTTCTAGAGAAAGCCAACTATTCTAGGTTTAACAATATTTACATCCTCACAAAAGCAATGTGTCAAACTATGATAATAGATAATATGAAGGAGATCATCATCATTGTGCACCTCATCATTGACTACTTGTATCATATATTAGGACTTTGGGGGCGGATCTTTGAATGAAGGACAATATTGTATATTGAGCCCACATAAGTAACAACATACCTGACCTGGAACACTCAATATACAATTGTTGGGAATGTTTTCCCATACCCCACCATAGAAGAGATACCTCATTTATCTTGGGCTTGATACACATTGTGTTCTTTTCATGACTCCTTGTATTAGTGTCTTGTCTTAATGTTGTCCTAATCATCCTAGTCTCCTTTTCAATCCAAAAAATAGTCTTGGTTTTTCAAGTTGAACTTGGAGTTGTTTTAATAGTGCATAGTGGTATTGGATGTGCAAAAAAACTAGAATATGTTCAACTTCTGTAGGTTCTTGTCTCTTTTACTAGGTTTCCCATTATCACTAGATTTTTTTCCCTCCTTTGTTTGCTTCAATTAGGGTCACTTGGATTCGATGAAACTAAATATAAATATTTTGGTAGGGTCACACACATAAATATTGCAGGGAGCATAGTAATGCAGTGAGAACCAAAGTGGTGAGGATCCCATAGTTACCCCACCAACCTTATGATAGAAATGTCATTTCTTGACAATCCATATAGGCTAAATTAAATGTGAAAAAACTAGGCAATAAATTTTCAAAAATCCCAACATATCACAATCCTTCAGGCCTTGATTAACCTAATCCTCCTTGTTGATAATTAAATATGATCCCCAAGGAGGTAATTGATACCTAATTCTTATAGGAGAAGCATTTGTCATGGGAAAGAGGGATGGAAACTTGTATACACTAAGTGTGGGGATACTAGAAGTGGCATTGAGATCCATTGTTAATCTAGTTGATTAGTGAAAACGATCGTCACTTGGCATCACAAGTTTAGGCACGTTGGAACATAGTCTTCGGAAGTATTGTCCAATTAACAATTTGCATATGGACTCAAATTGAGGATATTAGTGGAATTCAAGATTTATGAGGGATGCAATATCGAGAAGCATCATAGACACTCAATTTATAAGGATGAAATGTATAGAACAAGAGTAATGATGGAATTGATGCACTCAAACATCTACAAGTGAATTCAAGTGTTTTCACATAGAGGAGGAAAGTATTTTATCACATTTATAGATGATCTTTCAAGAAAGACATTTGTTTACTTTCTAAAAATAAATCATAAGTATTTTCACATTTAAAATTTTTTAAAGCCTTTGTGTAGAAACAATTGGGAGACCATTGAAAACACTAAGGTGTAATAATGGGGGAGAGTACACATTAAAAACATTCAGGATTTTTTTTCTCTAATGAAGGGATCCTACTAACCTCATATAGGAAGAAGTTGTCTTCCTGTAGATGTTTTGACACATGTCTTCCTATATTGTGTTTTTCCTAAGCATCTATGCCACTTCCACAAACTACCAAGCCCACCTATCATCGAGTATTTTTGGGATCCACCAAGAGAGTTGGTTGTGCACATCTCTCATTGGATATCGATCATTAAATCTATATTGTCTTGACATATCTATTGCAGGAATACATGTCACTACGAAAGTAGTAGGGAACCCTCCCTTGGTCTATTAAACGAATACATAGACATAAACAAAGAGAACTTGATCCATTGTGACACCTTAGGGGGGATCCTGTTTTGTTCCTTAGCGCTCTGCTAGCTAGGATACCTTGCCATATTCAACCTGCTAGTTTGTGCGTTAAAATTTTGGCACTAACCTCCCCCCCTCCCCTTTTTCTTGCCATCAGTTCATCGATTGATCAGATCATCAACATGAAAGAAGAGGCCATGTAGAGTTTTCCTTTTGTTAGGAAATTGTAAAAGCTTATGTTATTGAATGATTTTTAATTGTTTGGGCACACGATTTTTGGCTTTGCATCTAAGAAAATCATTTTGTTTCCCTCTCTTTGATAGGACACACAAATATCACTTTGTTGTTGGGTTAAAATGGAAAGCACAAATGGAAAGCATTTTATTAATTAATGAGGAAGATGAAAAGTCAGAAAAGGAAAAAGAGTCTCAGAAAAGGGTGAGTGGAGTCAATATAATTAATGTCTTTCTAACAGAGAGATAGTTAACAATGAGTTAGTTATAGTTATCGTGAGAAATATCCTTACATTTCCCTTATCTTTTCAATGTTTATCTTTAGCTATACTATAATATGAAGATCGTTGGCCTAAAGTTTCCTTATCCCTCGATGGAGTGTAGGTACAACCAAATATGTATCTATCAGACCTATCATCCTGCTCGAGTGATGAAATTTTGTGAGGGACAAGGGAAAACATATCCAACACATGGAACAAGAAGAAATCAACTAGAGGTGAAAAGGTCAGAAGAAATTTTGGTAGGCACATGAAATTATTTCTTGTTGAAGGATGATCATTCTCTTATGACAATGAGAACATAGGTGACATTGAGGTTCCCTTGAGGTACAAACACCTACTGAAATAGTGGGTACCCAAGGAACTGCCAGAGTTGGACATCGACTTCTGTGTTAATGAGAGGATGTATCACATTGCTCTTTCATCCATCCATGGCCTTAGTTTATTATCCATGGATGACATAAAGGTAAAATATGGCAGATTGGTTGAATTGTTTGAGTATGTTGGACCATGTTACACTTATGGAGTATGGTTGAGGCTGGTCCAATATATGCCTAGTATGCGGAGATATGCACTCGCTGCAAATTATATACAACTGAAAGACAATAATAAAAATAAAGGAGCGACTATGTATATTGATGGAAGGCCAAAGGCATCGGGGAATATTGCAGGTCTTATAAACAGTACAAGGCCTAGGACGACAAGAAAGAAACCCAATTGCATTTTGAGGAGCATGAAGGTAATATGATATTTGTATGTGCGGTGAAAAGAATAATCGTAGTTGAAGAGTTGTTGGTCGATTACAATATGAATCGAGTCGACCTAGGAATGTCTTCTTTTGCTATGTTACAAAACCCATTATACCCAAACTTAAAAATGGATTACTTATAAATTTGTAAATGTTTCATTTGTGACGAAATTTTATTTTATTTCTGAACGTTCCATTTTCTAATTTTTGCTCGATGTTTCATTTCCAAATATTTGCTAATTTGTATGTGTGAATGTTTCACTTGATAATATTTGCCAATATTCCATTATTTCATATATTGGTTTTTCAATATTTCTTGCACGTACTAACATTCTTCTTGAAATTTTGCCAGAGTGGTGATCGGAGCAAAGGCCTTGAGCATGGAAAATGTATTGATCGGGGCAAAGTCCCCATTCCTAGCACCACATCGAATGAAAATGATGAATATATAAGCGATGAAGAGATATTTTATTCTAGAGACCCCTTGCAGACAATAGAATTGTCCGTAAGAAAGGCCAATAGGGAATTCTTGGATTTGGTCATTGTTGGGCCGGAAACAGATGAGGATTTCCTAAGGATAGTTGAATTACATGTTAAGATAGAAAATTATGGGGTAAGTCATGTCATTTGACAATATTAATTTTTGGTTTTAAATTTTTTAATTTGATATATGCAATTAACACATATTTCTCATTGTAGAATTTTGTGAGATCGATGAGAGGGGAAGGGGAAGGTCATGGTAGAAATAGAAGGACTGCAACAATGAATCTTCATGTCCATGTAGCCACAAGGCTATTTTCCACCCCAAGTGTGCAGCCTCAGATTGATTCTATACCTTCTAGGGGTGATGCCATGCCCCCATAGCACACGCCAGATCGTGCAGGTGGTGTACATGATCATAGTACTGATCACTCTTTTGTTTATTTTTACCCTGGTTCTACACATATCCAAATCACAGGAACAACCACGGTATCATTTTTGGTCGACCAGGACATCGTTCCTCTAAAAATAGTACAACTAGTAGGTATTTAATATATGTCTTTATCGAGATTCCTGTTATATAATTGTTTAAACAATCACATATCAATGAGATTTAAGTTACTAATGATGATGATGATTTACAGGAAATAATGTGTTCTACTGCCCCGACCAAGACGCTTCCATTCAACCATTCAACTACGATGGAATCGACAAAATTCCAAACTGAAAACCCTTCTTATCTCCAGACTAGTTGGCGAGTTTGGTGACTCGTTCAATAATTTGGAATTCCTAAAAAGGACCGGTAGGCATTTGAAACATGTTTGAGAGGCATATATGAATAAATTAGTATAGGACCACAAGTGCGAACACCCTTTGGTTGTCCTCGAGAGGGAGTGGAAATAAATTATTCTCGATGGAAGAGAATTAGCGATGAAAGCACAAGGGAAGAAACCACCTAGCCCTGGAAGGTAAGTGGTGTTTTCAATTTACTATGATGGTCTTTTTTTTACTTTATGAGGAAAAAAATCATTATCTAACATATTTCAAAATATTGCATAGACTCCAAGACACTTCCAAGGAAACAAAGGCAAACCAAGACAAGCATAGCCAACATAAATTGGGCCAAGGTGGTTACGAGAGATTGAAGGCATGGGTTGTAAGTGCCTAAACATTTTACTTTTTTTTTATCGTCGTCACAAAATATGTAATTCATTGCAGCTAGTGACTAATGATTTTGGTATTGCTCAATGCAGGGGGATTTGTTCAACGATGAAGCCACAGAGGAAGATATCAAGGTCGGGTTCATTTAGGGTTTTGATGGTGTGGTGGCACGATGAAGAAGCTTGGGGAAATCATCATGTTTCTCTCTAGAGGACATGGTAAATAAAATGAAACTAAAAACTTGTCAATTAGTTTTTACTCATTTATTGCTTGTAATGTAAAAAATATTTTTTATTCATTTAAAATGTAAAATAATGTGTCTTTTCCACATTCGCAGGAGAGTAACAATGCTACCATTGCTTCTGATGTACCCGATGAACCACATCCCAAACCTCATATTGATTCAATTATTGTTTTCGAAGGACCATTACATAGTGGTATGCATGCATTTTTAATGTTTTTCCATTTTTCAATGAGTATTAATATTTAGGGTATATTCTGTACTAAATACTTATATTGTTTCATATGGCATAGCATGTATATGTCGATCGAGAGCGGAGATCAATAAGCATAGAAATATCAATGCGGCCACCAACTACTGTTTCTACTGCACCGACTAATCCATGTATAAAACATTGTAATTAAATCTGTATTAATTAAATTTTCATAGGAACAGTGAATAACAATATCACTTGAATTTTTTTTGTTGTTGTAGCAGTGGATGCCCATGCGCATCCTCAAGCTCCACGTTAAAATACTAGAAGTTCATCATGGCATGAGGTGTTGAGTACTGATGATGCAACACTTCAAGAAGACCCAATAACTATGGGGGATTAGTGAAATTATGACGATGACTTAATTTGTGCTTTCATGGAAACCAAGAAGAAGAAGAAGAAGAAGAAGAATAACAAATGATTAGACATTTTATTATTAATATAAATCCAATATATTTCTGGTCCAAATTAATGTATTTTGTTTTCCTACATGTCATGAATGTTATTTGATTTCATGTTTTTTGTTTTAGCACATGACGATGAATGTTTTTTGCTTACATTTAATGTTACTGTCATTTCTAATTATAGTTGTAAAATCTAGATATATTGGGTATGGGGAAATGAGAGTGATGTGAGAGGGGGGGAGGGGCCAAAAGAGCTTCCAACTTCACGTGGTTGGTCCTATTCAGTAGAGAATAATTTATTCTCGAAACAAAGAGAAGCTCATTCAAGTATTCGTCTTTAGTCATTAATTTGTAGAGGTTGTTACATCTTTAATTACTATTATGAAATATAATTAAGGCATGTGATGAATCACAGGATGGAGAGGAGCAACATTGGAGGCACCCCATCACTCAAAGGTATGGATCTTGTTAAGGATTGGATTAAGGTGATTTTTGATTGATTTATGACTATCATGATATTTCGTAATGAATGTGGAGATCAATAATTTTTTTTAGGAAATTTGAATTTAAGAAGACAAAGTTATTCTTACTCCACGAGTGTTAAAGATGCATGGTGGTGGGTAAAATCCCCAAGGTATGTCTCTCTAGCCAACACTGTTTCTATCCTAAATCAATGTAGTACACATTGAATGCAGTGACCCTGAGGTTCATCATCCTCTTCATATGCTTGTTTCTCCTCCTAGGAGGTTCAAACCTCCTAACCTAACCTAGGCTACCCCTACATACCTCGACCTACCCTAAACATAACCTACATCCTAAGCCTAGCAATCCTAGACTCTTAGTGGCCTAACGCAAGACATCTAGACCTAATCTCTGTAGCTCCCTAAAGCTACTAAAGCTACTAAATTGACACTCAATTTAGGACTAACATAACTATTACAAAGACAACCCCACCATTTTAATGCTAGATATAGATTCACTCTAACACAGTCCCCCATTCTTGGAATCTTTGGGGTGATTAATATATAATTTGATTTATTGCAATGTCTAGAACAACATACCATTGTAATTGTGTTTGGTTGTCTCCAAAATTACTCTGTATTTTTCATCTAGGGCATTAACTGACTAAAGCCAATAACTTAGATCATGTTCCTTCTAACTAGATTTAGATACTAAGTTCCATATAAGTATACCTTGCAATTGTTGTTGTCACCATGTTTGTGTGGGTTTGTTATTTTGGTCACTTGTTTATTAAATATTTCCTTGAGCTAATGATATAGTTGAACCTGTGACAAGCATGCAATTGTAATTATGTTCCCTATAGTTAAGTGCAACTTATAATCATTTATCATAAATAAGGAAATTATATTTTTCTTAAATTTGGATTTGAGTCCTAGTTGATGCCATAATTTAGATTTATGTGTTGTGGTAGAAACCGCACTCCTCGAGCGTGATCGCTCCCTCAAGACCTTCTCCTTCAATGGCTCGAAGAACTCAACGGTTCTTCTATTCCCCTATCGGGAAATCTGCACCCCACAGGTTCTTCTTCGTACGATCCTCCCTTCCTTAACTTCTCGGAGGATCGAAAATCGCTAATCGCGACAACAATAATTTGATTCTACAACTTCCAATACCCGAGGCACCGAAACTCTGATGAGCACGTGTGACTTGACCCGTCCACACTCGTCACTTCTCTCGGGGATTCCGTGCTATCGCGACCTCGCTCCCTCGCAACTTCGCTACTCGTGAGGTTTAACGATTTCCCCGTCGACTCCTGAGGTCCGAAGTGCCGAGACTCGCGACCTCGTTCTATCGCACCCTCATGACTCCAAATACCCAATGCTTGGGCTCTCCCCCTGCGAGTTCCTGAGTTCGTGAGATCCTTAGATCTCCGCCACCTGTCCCATTCAGATGGACTCTCCTGATCCTTTCGCCGCTTCACTGTTTCACATACTCGCGACCTTAGCCACTGATTATCCGTCTCCCGAGTCCCGATGTGACGAGACTCCGAGATTCTCCTGTCGCGCCTTCGCCACCTCGCGCCTCGCGACTTGAACCTTCAAATGTTTGGTCTTTCAGCTTACGAACCCCTAACTCACGAGATCCCCCATCTCGCCACCTATCGTCCACTCACTATTGTGGTCCCACACATCTTACGTCGCCGTCGGGGTATCGCACGTCGCGACTTCGTACCTCCTGTTGCCAATTATTCGACACTTTTCTCACGAGGTCCTGATAGGCGATCCCACGTGTAATACAACGCCCTAACCGACTTGTATTAGCCTCTGCCCTCCTAGACTTAGAATCCTTAAATGCTTCCTCCGTAACCTCCTTACACCTCTGCAAGATCCACGGCCCACGGAACTTCGCAAACTCTCCTCGAAGGATTCCGATCGTCTGTTCTTCCTCACACAATTCCACGAAAAGGAATAAATGTCTCTCCACGAGACTCGTTGTCTACTCGCCAATCTGCAACGCTTCCTCTGAACCTTCAATGACGACTTCCCTTACACTTATCCTTCAATGAATTCGAAGGCCTACTCTTCCTGAGCTTCCTTGCGATTCCCAACTACTTTGAAGGAACTTTGCATGCACTTCTTGCGGAAAATCTTCAACCACAACCAAGTGTTGAAGTTTTCGACCCTGCGCACTCTTGCAGCAGAAATATTTCAATTCTTTGCTCAGAATCGCAACTCTGAGGCTTCTCTTGGCCTGCGCACTCCTTGCACGGCACTATGCCTATCTGCACTTCTGGGAACTTAGAACAAAAGTTACCTCTATTTGAACCCTTCAGTCAATGCACTCCTTGCAGGAATTCTCTGGTTCAAGGTAGAGAAACAATTGAAACTAATTCCTTGTTCCCTTTAGACTTCAATTCAATCATGAAATCACATACATAGCATATAAAAGCAAATGTATGACATGAAGCAAATATTCATGAGCATAATCATTTATACACAGAGAATAGACACATAACCATGGATTTGAATCAAATCTTTCTTCTATTAATTCAATATCGGTACATGGATGTTCTCTACACAGTTCTCTGCTTGCTCTTATTGCTTTCCTGTTCAATATGTTACAATGTACAAAGGAGGGTGTCTATATCCGTTTTCCCTCTCGAATTCTAAACTATCAAATATAGACATAAATATTCTATCTACCAGCATTAACTATATTAAATTCCTCATCTACCTAAGGACGAGAGCTATCCGCTCAAGGTCCATTACAATACAAGTGTGTCGTCTCTTAAATGAACCATTTAAGATCATGCAATAATCCAACTGTATTCCACTCGATGTGTTGGCTCGCTTGATGTGTTGTCGATGCTCCTGCATCATACTCCTCGGCTTGAAAAAATTCATGGGCTCCTGTCCATGAGCTCCTACACGTTCTGTCCATGCTTATGTATCATAGCTTCATTTTCCCAGCTGGCATCTTCCACTAGATGGTTTCTACATTTAACCAGATACTCATAGTAATTTCTCCTCCTGGTCTTTTTTCCCACTCTCTTGTTCAATATGCATTCCATCTGCAGTTTTTCTGCAATCGGCATCTGCTTCTGCCACTGGATCACTGGTTCCTTAGTTCCAGTTTCTGCTTCTCCAGCCCTGTATGGGTATAAATCTGCAATATGAAATATCAGAGATATTTCGATGCCATCTGGAAACTCTATCTCATAAGCATTCTCTCTGAATTTCTTCAGGACCCTGCATGGCCCAATTTTCTTCATTTTCAACTTATTGTATGTTCCCCTTGGGAACCTTTCCCTCCTCAAATGGGCCAGAACTAGATCGCCAACTTCAAACTGAAGTTGTCTTCGATGCTGATCTTCTCTGTACTTGTATTCCTGATTTGAATCTTTCAGTCTCTGCTTCACCTTGCCGTGAAGTTCCTTCATTGCCTCAGCGAATTCCTCTGCACTAGCACTGCTAGTCGCAGTCTGCTCTGAATCTCGCAGTTCAGACACTCCTCTCAGTTGCATCCCATATACAACCTGAAATGGACTCTTACCCGTACTCCGATTCACCGAATCATTGTATGCAAACTTTGCCTGTGGAAATATATTGTTCCAACTGCCATGGTGCTCCGTCACCAAGCTCCTCAGCAAGTCCCCCAGACTTCTGTTCACCACCTCTGTTTGCCCATCCATCTGCGGACGATAAGCTGAACTAAACGCCAAGTTATTTCCTAGCTTCTTCCATAGCGTCCTCCAAAAATGACCTATGAATTTCGTATCCCTGTCCGAGACTATGCTTCTCGGCAATCCATGAAGTCGCACAATCTNGGAATGAAATGTGCCATCTTAGAAAACCTGTCCACCACCACAAAGATGGAATCAACACCTCTTTGTGTCCTTGGCAAACCCAATACAAAATCCATGTTGATCGCATCCCATGGACTCTCTGGTATGGGCAATGGATGATAAAGACCTGCATTCTATTTCCTTCCCCTTGAATGCTGACAAATCCTACATCTGTCAACAAACCTCTTGACATCTGCTCGCATTCCTGGCCAAAAATATGATTCGCTCGACTTTGCAAATGTTTTGTCGTGGCCAAAGTGCCCTGCCAATCCACCACTGTGCTTTTCCTTCACCAAGTTCTCCCTCATGGAGCAAATTGGAATACACAGTTGATTGCCTCTGAATAACAATCCCTCCTGGATCATGTATTCTATCCATGGGCTCCGATCTCTGAGAACTGGATTCTCAGCTACCTCGTATGCTTCTGCAAAATCTGCATCACCTGCATACATATCTTTAAGATTTTCAAATCCCAATGTTTTGACTCAGAACTCCTGCAGCAACAAACACTTCCTGCTCAAAGCATCAGCCACTTTGTTAGCAGTACCTGAAATATGCTTAATCACAAACGTGAAATTCTGCATATACTCTACCCATTTTGCATGCTTCTGATTCAACTTATCCTGTTGACTCACAAACTGCAATGCATGATTATTGTTGTACAATACAAATTCCTTTGGGATCAAGTAATGCCTCCACTTCTTCAACACCTGTATGATAGCATAAAATTCCTTATCATACGTGGAGTATTTCAGCTTTGCTTCAACTAGCTTCTCACTGAAATAGGCCACTGGTCTGTCCTCTTGGCTTAAGACCGCTCCTATGGCATATCTGCTTGCATCGCATTTCACCTGAAATGTCTTCTTGAAATCTGGCAACACCAACACTGGTCGTTCCATTATCTTCCGCTTCAACAGATTGAAGCTCTTTTCAGCCTCCGCTATCCAATGAAAATATTTATGTCGCTTCTTCACGGTGTCCATCATTTCTGCGCTAATCCCACTGAAATTCTTGATGAATTTTTCGGTAGAAACTAGCCAAACCATGGAAACTTCTCACCTCGAAAATATTTCTCAGTGACGGCCAATTTTTAATCACTTCCACCTTTTCCGGATCCATCTTCAACTCATTCGCTGAAATAACAAAACCCAAGTAAATGAGCTCTGTCTTCATAAATGAGGACTTCTTCATATTAATCAACAACTTCTCCTACTGTAGTTTCCTCATCACAATGGCCAAATGCTTCAAATGTTCAACCTTTGTCTTACTGAAGATCAGTATATCATCCAGATATACGACTACAAATTTCCTGATGAATTCCCTCAGGACTTCATTCATCAGTCTCATGAATGTGCTCGGCGCGTTTGTCAAACCAAACGGCATGACCAACCATTCATACAAACTTTTGTTTGTCTTGAATGCGGTCTTCCATTCATCACCTTCCCTCATGCGAATCTGGTGATATCCGCTCTTCAGATCAATCTTTCATAAATAATTTTCCCCACTCAGGCAATCCATCAGATCATCCATTCTTAGCAGTGGAAATCTATACCTGATAATAATTTTGTTGATCGGTACTTGAGTCGGTGCACATTCTCCAGCCTCCATATTTCTTTGGACTCAGTACCGTTGGAACGACACATGGACTCAGGCTTTCCCTGACCAATCCTTTGTCCAATAACTCCTGGACCTGCTTCTTGACTTCCTCATTTTCCTGCGGCGTTAACCTTTACAAAGCTTTATTCAAAAAACTGGCTCCTGGTATGAGATCAATGTGATGACTCACACTCCTCATCTGTGGCAACGAATGAGGTAATTCGTCTACCACAATGTCAGCGAAATATTCTAGCAGTTCCTGAATCTCCTCTGGTAGATCATCCACTCTTGTGCTAGTCAGGACAATCCTCGGTTTTCTCACCTCAAAGAATTGTGGATCTTCTTTCTTCTCCATCTTTGTAAGAAGTTCCTTCCCACTCATGAGAAGTATGGTGTTACTTACTTCCAGTTTCATTTCCTTATCCTTTATCGGAAGCAACCTGTGTGTCCTCCCATCCTTCTCTAAAGTATATGTGTTCATCCTCCCATCATGAACCACATTTCGGTCATATTGCCATGGTCTACCCAGCAATAAATGACATACATCCATGGGAATGAAATCACATAAGACCTTATCATTATACCCACCTATCTTGAATTCAACTAAACACTGTTTAGTGACACTCACCTGATGACCCTTCTATAACCATGAAACTTTGTATGGTCTTGGATGATCAGTTGTCTTCAGTTCCAACTTCTCTACCATCTCGGTCGAAATGAGATTATCAGTGCTACCGCTGTCCACGATAACCTTGCATTTCCAGTCCTTGGTCTTGCAAGCTGTTCTGAACAGTCTGGTCCTTTGAGCTGAGTCCTCCACCTCCTTCTCAGATGTTAAGAGAACTTTACGCATCATCAACGACCTTCCACTTTCTGTGCCTTCATGCTCAACATCACGCCTCTGCGCTTCAGCGATGTGAGCTTCCCCTTTATCCTTCCTTTTCTCCGAACACTCGAATGAATTGTGCCCATCCTTTCCACACGTGAAGCATGTGATTACTCCACCTCTGCCTCTTCCTCTACCTCTAGTATGAGGAAAAGTGTTTGCGTCAGCATAATCTCCCTTTTGCTCATTATGTTGTCCCCTCTGCTCAGCATATTGTTGTCCTTGCTGTGAGGTTCCACCTCTTTCAGCTTTACCCTGAGGTTTCCTCCATTCCTCCTTGGGCTTCTGAATTCTTTCTTGGGAAACTGCTTTGCCTCTGGGCTGACTCCTGCCTCGCCCTCGCTGACCTTGCTTATGGCTCAGCTTCTCCTCGGCTTTCAGAGCCATCTGGTAAGCATCCTCCACCGTTCTGATGGTTGTCATGCTTAATTCATCCTGAATGTCGTATCTCATACCATTCAGATACTTGGAAACCTTCTCATCATCGCTCTCCCGATGAACTTCCCTCATGTTCAATTGATAGAATTCCTTAGTGTATTCTTTCACTGTCATCAGCTTCTGTCTTAGGTTCTGCATCCTCCTGAACAGATTTATTTGGTAGTCCCTTGGGATGAATTTTTCCTTCATCTTCACAATCATTCAATCCCAGATTTTGATCTTTTTCTTGCCTTTGGAACGTCTATCCGCTTGTATCTCGTCCCACCACAATGCTACATGTCCCTTCAATTTTGTGACAGCATGCCTGAACTTTTTATCCTCTTCGATATCCTCATAATCGAAGTAGGTATCAAGAGCTATGATCCAGTCCAACAACTCTTCTGCATCCAGACTTCCTTCATAAGCTGGAATATCCATTTTTTTCTTGGAACTCATCCGGGCGATAGCTTTTATTAATTGCTCATTGCCTGCATCTTCAGCTGCAACTTCTCCTGGTTGTTTAGCTTCATCTTCACCTTCGGAGTCACTTAGATCTCCTGCATTGGTTGTGCATCTCTGCGCTACCTCCATATCTTCTAATCTCACTCGGAGATCACGTATCTACCTTTCCATCTCTGGATTCCCTGCCGGCCTGCCTCTTCTTCTCACCTCCCTGTCTTCTGGGTCGGGTGACTGTCTTTCCCTCCTGGGCGGCATGGTGAAATTCTCTCTCTCTCTGCTATAGAAAACAAAGAGTATTCCTGCTCTGATACCACTTGGTAGAAACCGCACTCCTCGAGTGCGATCGCTCCCTCAGGACCTTCTCCTTCAATGGCCCGAAGAACTCAACGGTTCTTCTATTCCCCTATCGGGAAATCTGCACCCCACAGGTTCTTCTTCACGTGATCTTCCCTTCCTTAACTTCTCGGAGGATCAGAAATCGCTACTCGTGACAACAATATTTTGATTCTACAACTTCCAATACCTGAGGCACCAAAACTCCGATGAGCACGTGTGACTTGACCTGTCCACACTCGTCACTTCTCTCGGGGCTTCCGTGCTATCGCGACCTTGCTCCCTCATGACTTTGCTACTCGTGAGGTTTAACAATTTCCCCATCAACTCCCGAGGTCCGAAGTTCCGAGACTCGCGACCTCGTTCTCTCACGCCCTCGTGACTCCAAATACCCAATGCTTGGGCTCTCCCCCTGCGAGTTCCCGAGTTCGCGAGATCCTTAGATATCCGCCACCTGTCCCGTTCAGATGGACGCTCCTGATCCTTTCACTGCTTCACTGTTTCTCATACTCATGACCTTAGCCACTGATTATCCATCTCCCGAGTCCCAATGTGATGAGACTCCGAGATTCTCCTATCGTGCCTTCGCCACCTCGTGCCTCGCGACTTGAACCTTCAAATGTTTGGTCTTTCAGCTTATGAACCCCTAACTCATGAGATCTCCCATCTCACCACCTATCGTCCACTCACTATTGTGGTCCCACACGTCTTACGTCGCCATCGGGGTATGTCACCTCACGAATTCGTACATCCTGTTGCCAATTCTTCGACACTTTTCTCATGAGGTCCCGATAGGCGATCCCATGAGTAATACAACGCCCTAACCGACTTGTATTAGCCTCTTCCCTCCTAGACTTAGAATCCTTAAACGCTTCCTCCGTAACCTCCTTACACCTCCGCAAGATCCATGGCCCATGGAACTTCGCAAACTCTCCTCGAAGGATTCTGATCGTCCGTTCTTCCTCGCACAATTCCAAGAAAAGG
Organism: Picea sitchensis; assembly: GCA_010110895.2. NCBI lineage: Eukaryota > Viridiplantae > Streptophyta > Pinopsida > Pinales > Pinaceae > Picea > Picea sitchensis. The sequence goes on along the minus strand of SNQJ01S0077475.1, from coordinate 18,186 downwards.
AAGAAATGTCTCTCCACAAGACTCGTTGTCTGCTTGCCAATCTGCGACGCTTCCTATGAACCTTTAATGATGACTTCCCTTACACTTATCCTTCAATAAATTCTAAGGCCTACTCCTCCTGAGCTTCCTTTCGATTCCCAACTACTTTGAAGGAACTTTGCACACACTTCTTGCGGAAAATCTTCAACCACGACTAAGTGTTGAAGTTTTCGACCCTGTGCACTCCTGCAGCAGAAATCTTTCAATTATTTTCTCAGAATCGCAACTCTGAGGCTTCTCTTGGCCTGTGCACTCCTTGCATGACACTATGCCTATTTGCACTTCTGGGAACTTAGAAAAAAAATTACCTGTATTTGAACCCTTCAGTCAACGCACTCCTTGCAGGAATTCTCTGGTTCAAGGTAGAGAAACAATTGAAACTAATTCCTTGTTCCCTTTAGACTTCAATTCAATCATGAAATCACATACACAACATATAAAAGCAAATGTATGACAGGAAGCAAATATTCATGAGCATAATCATTTATACACAGAGAATAGACACATAACTATGGATTTGAATCAAAGCTTTCTTCTATTAACTCAATATCAGTACATGGATGTTCTCTACAAATTTCTCTGCTTGCTCTTCTTGCTCTCCTGTTCAATATGTTACAATGTACAAAGGAGGGTGTCTATATCCATTTTCCCTCTCAAATTCTAAACTATCAAATCTAGACATAAATATTCTATCTACCAGCATTAACTATATTAAATGCCTCATCTACCTAAGGATGAGAGCTATCCGCTCAAGGTCCATTACAATACAAGTGCGCCGTCTCTTAAATGAACCATTTAAGATCACACAACAATTCAAAGTATTTTCAAAATGTACGCTGGCTTATCCACCTGTCTTCTGCTCGATGTGTTGGCTCGCTTGATGTGTTGTCGATGCTCCTGCATCATGTTGTGTGGTGATTAATTGTAGCAATGGGAAGAACTTATTATCATTCAATTGAGTTCAGTAATGAGGTGTGTATTGTCTTTGTCCAGACTATGAATAGGATATTTAAAACAATCCAGTATCAAGGTTCCTATTCCATTCCACATGCCATGTGAGTGGAAGGAATGCCCTTTTTAATACTAGAACCCCTTGTCCATCTGATGAATGTGTTCTTTTTTTAACCAATTCTCTCCAAGGTGATATTGTTTGCTTATTATTTCACTATCTATGTCTACCTTTGGTGTCATCACCTATGTTATCCAATTTTTTTGTAATTTCAGGGTAAGTATAAATACAATTATATTTTGAGGATGATTCATCTTTGCATCCATGAATTGGATATCTACAAGTGTGAAAAGTATTCCACTTTGTTTTTCTTAATGGTGGGTGTTTAATGTTCAACACTGGTGGTCCCTTCTCCATTATGTCAAAACATAAGACCTAGTTTCCTTTTGTTTGTGTATATAAGATATCCACCCTTTGTGTCAACACTTCATTTATATCCTCTACTATCGACACTCTTGCAGTTCTCTCTCTACCTTCTTTTGGTATCCATAGTAGAATCTGGACTTTGGAAACTATCTTTATTTTAGTATCAGATGTGATTTGACCATATTTTAATTATGTGGATTTATGAAGTTGATTTCACTGGTGTTCCATTTGGTTTCCAAGTTATGGGAACCATGATTCTTGATTTTATTTGAAAAGATCATGTTGCAAAATTTGATCATATCATAGAAAGTAGATCATTCACGATAGTTCACTACTTGATTGTAATTTTCCATATGGCAATTGGTCCTCCAAGAACTAGGAATGATCACTATATTTTGATATTCATCATTTCTTTGAAAAGGGCCTTTGCATTTCTCCACTAAAAGTTTCATTGGCATTCAAAAGGGCATTGGTTCTCATTTATTATGTATTTATCCTTTCCCAAATTCCATAGTCAAGAGAGATAGGCCATCTATTATTATTCCTATTATACATGTCATTGTCACTGCAAGGATGAAGTTAATGATACTAACCTTCAATAGAAGGACTATCAAGGCCTACTAACAAAAAAAATTTACCCTACAAATCATGTATAGAAAAACATGAAAATTTCCATGGCCTTGCACTCTAGTTTCATCGCTTCCAGTAGTTGGTGGATGGGTAGTATTTGACCTCTAAACCTATTGAAAATGTGGATGCTCCAATTTTTTTTCCTCATTGAGTGACATATTTTTTATTGGGAGCGAACCCATTGAAGACTTCTAAATGTAATTGTGCCTATAGAATTCCAACCTGGGTGACTGCTCATGATCCATCTTCTTTACATGTCATGTATCTTCTAAATTTCAGATTCTTGTTCGTTGGATTTTTCTCCTAGACATTGATTTTCCACATCTAATAGGAATTCCTTCGATTTAGTAGTGCCCAACTACTCCGTAAGGGAGGTCTGCTGCTGTGAAATCTCCTCCACACAATTATCTAGATTCACCTTCCACAATTTGAGGCTCGATATTAAATCCCCTAGCATGGATTGAGACTCATCACAATGGTGCTTACATCTAGAAATGACAAGGTAAATTGGATCACCAGTATTGACCATTAGGGGGTTGACTCTAGTGCTAGCTCCCAAGTACATAATGAAAGTATGCTTATGTAGCTTGCTAGTTTGGACTTATTCCTATGTGAATGACATATTTATTTCTTTTTTAAACCCCAACATTTGTCGCTTGTATGGCCATTTGGTCGCAAAGTATGTAACTTCGTTGCTCTAGCGACTACCTGTTTGTCTTTTGTTTGACCTTTTTAGCTTCAGGGTTGGTTGGTCTAGCGACTAATCTTCGTCGTTCTATAGACTAACTGTGGTTTATTGACCAAGTTTTCCAGGGTTGTCTTGGTCACTCTTGAGACTAATATTAGTCATTATACCGACTAACATTCATCGCTAGACCAACTAATTATGGTCGCTAGAGTGACCAAGGTTATGTTTTCCTTAGATATGCTAGCAAGGCTTGCGACTAAAGTTGGTCACTAGACCAACTAATCTTGGTCTATGGACCGATGAATGGTAACTTTTCCCTATTGTGAATAGGCTTATTTTCTTAGTCGCTAGACCAACGAAGATCCATGTGTGGTCGCTAGATCGACGAATTGATTCCGATGAAAAAAAAATCATCTTGGTCGCAACAATGACCCTATTATGATGAAACTTCATCACAAAAATGGTCAAATTTAGTAGTTCCATTCAGAAAATATGATTTTACATCCATCTGATACACTTTAATATTTTTGGAGCATGCATAAGCTAAAAGCAATCGAATTGCTTCCATTCTGGAAACTAGGGAAAATGTCTCTTCAAAGTTGATTCCTTCAACCTATGCATATCCTTTACATACTAATCTAGCTTTGTTCCTTGTAACCTGTCCATATTCATTCAATTTATTCTTGTATACCCACTTTGTGCCGATCACATTCTTATCCTTTGGTCTTGGAACCAATTCTCAAGTGTCCTTTTTCTCCATTTCATCCAATTCTCCATCCATGGCCTTATTCCAAAATTCATCCTTGCTGGCCTCTTCAAAACATGTGGGTTCAATCGTATATGTTAGTGCTAGGTGTGTTTGTTCTGGTGAACGCATTCTTTTTCTAGTCTCAACTCCTGCATCTTTTTTTCCAATAATCTGATATGAAGGATGAGTCTTCTGTACGCATCTACTAGGTGTCTTTGGAGGCACTTGCTGAAATTTCTCTTCTGATTATGTCAAATCCTCTTCATCTTCCCCTTCTTTTTCATCTTCTATTTCTTCTTCGTATATTTTTTCCATTGATTCATTTTCTTCTTCCTTTGATTCTTGTCTACCTGTTTCATCCATTTTTACATTCATTCTTTCCACAACTTTGTTCAATCTCAGGTTGTAACACTTCTATGCTTTCCTTGTACTTGAGTAACCAACAAGTACTCCTTTTTCCACACAAGATTCAAACTTTCCCATTCTTCCATATTATTTTTTGATGTAGCATTTTCTTCCAAAAACTTTGAAGTGTTTCACATTTTTTGGTCTTCATTTTCATAGATCGTAGGGAGTTTTTTTAGTGTTGTTTCTGAGCATTACTCTATTTTGAACGTGAACTGTTGTATGCACTCCTTGTGTCTAAAAAATATCTGTCAATTTGGAATCCATTAGCATTGTTCGAGCCATTTCCCGTATAGTCCTCCTCTTTCTTTAAACAACTCCATTTTGTTGAGGTGTTTGTTGACAAGCATAAATGACACACCATCAAATGGAAGGTTAGATTCAGACCGAGGTTGTCTAATTAACCCAATTCGTTTGGTATGAACTGACCCAATGGGTTTAAGTTTAATGGCTCAGTTAGCCAACTAAGTTCCTAAAAATAATAAAATAAACAAACTAATCTAAAGCTATGATTATAACAATTTATATACTAATTACAAGTGTTCAAATAGAAACATGAATATACAAATGATTATAAACAATCTATATATAGTTTGCAAGGTTTACTTGAAATCTTGTTAAATGAATGTGCGTAATATTGTTTCTAACTAAGATAAAGAAATAATATAAATTGTTTTTGTTTTTTGAATGCTTAAAGATTTAAAACTAATATATACTAAGAAAATACAATTGAAACAATGAGACAGTAACAGTCAAAAGCTAATTAATACAATCATTGTTTCATTAATAAATAATTAATAAAATAACACACACACTAACCTGTTACTGATCAGCAAAACTGAGTTTATCTATCTGTGTTGTTTGAGCTCCTATTTGTCCAGCTTTTAGGGGAAACCTATAACAGAACAACACTAGTACTTCCAAAATAAATTCAAAGAAGTGTTCGATATTTGGAGTAAATTAATAACATCAGGAAGACAACTAATTAAAAATCATGTGATCTTAAAATAATCAATATTTAAGAACAAAAGAAAACTCAATTCTGAGTATTGATATTATCCATCATTAGAAATAAATTCAACAATAATCAATTGATCAATTGATCACACATACAAAATGGAACGACAGATTATGGACAACATAAAGAAAAACATGATATAAACAATTATATGCAGAATAGTCTACAGCTAATTCAATACAAATAAAGTTTCATATCCAAAAATTATATGAGAAACAATATTAACATTACACAATCTACAAAATCACAAAATCCAAAGAGTAAATTGTTTCCTCATTTAGTTTCAACAAAATATGTTCATCATATGGTCCAACAAGAACTTTTGGGATAATAGATTCTTAAAGATTGAAAAAAATAATATATAAATGATAGAAATTAACCATGTATTGATAAAAAATACTAAAGCTAATTTAAATCAATGCATAATCAATTATTCAAAGAATATGCAAATATTATAATGAAAATAAAACCATTTTACTCACAGTACAAAATCCATTAAGCAACCTGGAATTCCATATTCTTCTTTGAAAATACTCGTCCATTCTCCTAAAGATTCCAACCATCTGTTACTCCATTTGAAAAGAAAAAAAAATTACAAAATAAATAATATACAAAAAAGAAAGGATAAAAATCATCCTCTCAATTTGCTAGATCTCCATGGCTCTGAACTTTCTCATATATTTATACAATGAATGAACAGTCTAGGTGTCACTAATAATTTTCTCCACCTGAAATTGTCCTCATAAAGAGACACAAATATCTCTCAAATCGTGCATTTGTTTGGGAAAATTCTTACGCGAAAGCTAAATGGGTCCATTTGGGAGATGGGTTTTCAACCGTTGCTTCCAATTCGTCACGGTTTGGCTAGAATCAGTCATGGAAAATCGTGTCTCTGTTCTTGACGCATTTCCAAATTTTATCTGTTAATGCTCATAAATTTATTTGCAGCAATCCAATATTATTTTTGGATCAATCTTTTTGAATGTATTTAGATAATAAAATCAAGCCATGATAAAATCCATACCAAATAACTGATAATAGAAACCTAGGAAACAAAAAGAAACCTAAAAATTGTGAATAAAACAAAATCTAGAACAATAAAATAAAAAATGAATTTAAACTAACTATAAGTTCTAAAAAAGAATTGTTTATAATTTCCTTTCAAATATGATCTTAAAATTCTAGAAGCTTAAGTTAATGGAGAAGAGAAAAATATTGATTTTGTTTTTTTACAAAATCAAACAAACGATAGATAATTTTTTTTTTTTTATTATTTTTATTTTGAAATGAGATGCAAAATGAAAAAAATATATATTTAATTAATATCACCAATTGATTTTATGAAAATGAGAAACCAACCAAGATATTATTTGATGAAGTATTGAACCGAATATTCAAAATAGTCAAAATTGCTAATGAGCAAAAGAAAGAACACATAATCATAATTTAAACGAAAGTAAACAGTTGATAAAAATTAACATTTTTGTTTAAATTGAGATTTCTATATTTGTTTCTAAATTTTGACATATACTCTGGTAATGAATGTCTCATACTATAGTGAATGTCTTAAGTTTGTCTCAAAGCACACCAAGGTATGATTATGTTTGAAAAGGTTGACTCTGTAGCTCATTATAATTATCAAGATTCTAATGGTGGCCCTTTAAATTTTGTAAAAATTTAGGGGGAGTTGTTGGGGCCCAAAAAATGGTGACTTACTGGGTGAAGCAGTTATCTCTAATCTGGTAAGATTTCATCTCAGGAAGAAAAGAATAAAATTGAAAATGATTTAAGATCCACAAAATAAATTCACTCACGAGACCATATAGTATTAGGATAATCTCAATGTCCCATAACAAGACAGCTCAGAATTTTCATTGCGGGGATTATAACACAGAATTAATTTCTTAATCGAGGTCATGATGTTTATAAAAGACAATAGTTGGCCAATTATAACGCCGGCGGTATCCATAGCCTCGGCAGGATGTCATTTAACCCACTCAAATGATTTAATCCCATCCAATAGTTAGGGATGTCATTTAACCCACTCAAATGATTTAATCCCATCCAATAGTTTTATCCACATGTTGTATACTTCCATAAAAGTTAATTTGAAAACATATACCTACTACCTCTCGACCCGACATTGTTCCGCTGCTAGTAGGCCTATTCAGTACCCTGACGAAGTTGTGTTGGTATCATGTGTGCACTTACCCACTGCTAGCGAGCCTATTCAATACCCCGGTGAGTTTACAGACACTTCCTACACTTAAGTGCTTCCAACTCTCTTATGCCACTTTTAAATAATAATACAATTATAAATTTCTTGATGATAAAGAGAGTGAGGTGATACTAGAGGTTAATTGCAATACAGGTGAATAGTTGATCATGTTATTTATTTGGTTTCAAAAATGGAAGTTTTATCATGGTTTAGAGATTTTAGATTTCCTTTAAGAAATCATTAGAGAATGGGGAAGCACATAAAAGTTATTCCTTAAGAATATGGACGGCGTAAAAAGTTTAAATATCATCGTAATTCTCAAAGATTTAAACCATATCTCTTGTGTAATACTCTGGAAAAGAAAATTTGAGGACAAAATGAAAGTGACAATTGACTTAAAAATCAATTGTTTGAGCTATATCTTAATATCAAGACCTCTTTGAACTACTTCAATTTGCTTGAAAGACACAAGTCTTCAAATAAATGCTTCCTTTGACAATAGCTCTTTGATCAGAAATATATTGATTCAAAAAGACAAATAAGAAGAAAACTCATTCAAAGCAATCAAAGAAAACAAAAAACACACAACAAACCAAATCAAATTTTATTAATGAGATTCAAAATCAAAAGTACACAAAATCAAAACAACAAAAGAAAACTTTTCAAGTAACGATTTTGGCCAAAGATAAACTTGAGCTTTTGGATCCACTAGAATCTCACTGTAAAATAAAGGGAGAACTAAATCATATAAAATATCATGTGAGAGAAAGTTCTTTTCTTAAGATAGTGATGCATGAGATGCTACTTTGACCAAGCATTATTATTAAAAATAAAAGAGACTAAAAGAAAATAGAAAAATCCTTATTAAGATTAGTGCAGTCCTACTCATGGCACCTTGGGTCAGGGTTGAATTGATAGTTCAAATCTACTTATGTCTTTACTTTCCATTTAAAATTTTCATGATGATATTGCATTTTTGAAAAGAAATATTCAACAAAAATCAGAGAGAAAAAGATTTAAAGTGGACTTCCCTAATAACATTCATATTATGGTTCTCTTGGTGTACCCACTTGTGTTCATAACCGCATTATTACACAAAGAAATATTGAGAAATAAAACTAAAGGAAACCTACTCCTAAACCTACTCTAAAATACTAAATAGATCAAAATGCCAAGTAAAATTGTATTTCCAATGTAGCCACAAGATCATCTTCAATCATGCAAGGCATAGAAAGTCAAAAATCAGAATAAAAGAATATAGTATTTGAAGATACAAAAGAAATATGTCATTCTTACCTCCTATATATTCTTTTAAAAACAAAACAAGCACGACCTTACCATTCTTTTGAAAATTCTTGATGTATGAATCCTCCAACCATTCTGCAATTTGGTCATGAAATGGGTCATAATGGCATGGAAGAGTGTAAGTAAGTTTGGAAAACTTGTCAATATTATGGGGACATGACATAACCATCATCCATGGCCGAAGTGACCCATCTTCCTGAAAATTATCCAAGTGTTCATCAATTTCTTCACATGGAGGATCTAAAACAATCATCTAATGCTTACTTCCTATATATTTAGGTAGAAACAAAGCAAGCACAAATTTATCTTTATTATGAAGATTTTTTAGATACAAATATTCAAGCCATTCTAAGATCCTGTCATAAAAATTAGGATGCAAACTATGACTTTGATGAAATGGATATATCAATGGGGAACACATCATAAGAGGATTCATGACATCAATTAGATAATTGGTTTTAACGTTTCCTTTGATGATATTGATTGTTTCAAACTATGAAGCATAAACATTAAAATTCAAACTAATCAAAGAATGAATAGAATATTTGATTTCTATAAGAATAAGTGCATTGTCTTTTTCCACAATAAATCGTGTAAAATCATCTTGCAACATGTCATTTTTCCATGCGAGTGACGAAAGTGAAAGAGCATCAAATCCAACTTCATAAATGTTATGTTTGGAATTAATTTCACCAAATTTTGGCATATTGAAAAGATTTGATTGTGATGGCAAAGAGTAAGATGCTGTGGGTAAAGTATCAAGTTCACCAGAATCTAAGAAGAGATCGAGATATAAATAGTAAAAGGAATCAGAAATGAGCACATGAAAAGAATATCTTGAGCTATGATATTTAACAATGGTATTCTCAAGACATTCCTCTTTACTTTACTTAAAACTTTCACTTTGTTTTGGTGATAAATTCTTCAACATAATATGATCATCTAAATTTGTCTCATGTATGATAGATAATTCAAAACTTTCACGACAAACATTTGATCTTTCTTGTGGATAAGGTATGATTTGTAGATGAGGGTTTAAGGTTTCTTCTTCCAATTGCAGATCTACATCTCTAATCAGTTTCATTGGAATATTAGAATGATTAAGATCATTTTCATCACCTAAGTGTTCTTCAATAACTGAATTTAAGTATTGATTAGAGCAAGGGTTAGAAGAATATGCACATTCATCTTGACCCAACATCAAATATTCTTCCATGATGGTCGAGGACTGAGTATACAATGATTTAGAGGAAAAACCAATTTGATTGTCAGTAAGAACCTTTTCAATAGATTCTACCTCCCTTATTCAAAATTTTCGGATGGTTCTCTCTCATCCTGCGAACAAAATTCTTCTCACAATTGAGTGATAGGATTTGCAATCGATTCATCATTTGTGATTGAATGTGACTGGATGAAAGGGACGCAAGCATCATAGAGGATATTTAGTACAAATGGAATGTCATCAAGATTAAATTTACAGAGAACATGATGGATTCTTGTTGAAAAGCCTTCTGGAGATGAATTTCCATTGATCAGTAAAGTCTGAAATTATTCACATAATTGATTATAATTATATTTTTCAAAAGAATCTAAAAATTCATCTACAAACTGAAACCAATCAATAATGTGATATGTTAGAAAAGACTCAAACTAATGTTTAATCCACCGCCTGAAAGTGAAAGTAAACAATCTGCGTAAAACCTTTAAATTAGAAATATCATGCTTGATGCATTTACACCAAAAATTGTTAAGATAGTCTTTTGCAGATACATCCCCCCCACCATCAAAGGTCAGTTTGGACAAGAGAGAGACTGTCTCATTGGGAATATCAAGTAATGAGAAGTGTAAAGCATGTTCCAACACAGTGATTTGGGGAGCCATGGGCAATTAAATACATTCAAAACGAAGACTCCTACAAGGCCAGCTTGTCAGACTGGCCCTCCTTCTAGCACCATGTTTTGACGAGCGTAAATGACACACCATCAACTGGAAGGTCAGATCCGGACCGGGGTTGTCTAATTAACCCAATCCGTTTGGTGTGAACTGACCCAACGGGTTTAATGGCTTCGTTAGCCAACTAAGGTCCTAAAAATAATAAAATAAAAAAACTAATCTAAAGCTATGATTATAACAATTTATATATTAATTACAAGTGTTCAAATAGAAACGTGAATATACAATTGATTATAAATAGTCTATATGCAGTTTGCAGGGTTTACTTGAAATCTTGCAAAATGAATTTTTGTAATAGTGTTTCTAACTAAGATAAAGAAAGAACATAAATCTTTTTGTTTTTTGAATGTTTAAAGATTTAAAAATAATAAATACTAAGCAAATACAATTGAAACAATGACACAATAACAGTCAAACGCTAATTAATGCAATCATTGTTTCATTAATAAATAATTAATAAAATAACACACACACTAACCTATTGTTGATCAACAAAATTGAGTTTATATCTCTGTGTTGTTTGAGCTCCTATTTGTAATGCTTTTAAGGGAAACCTATAATAGAACAATACTAGTACTTCCAGAATAAATTCAAAGAAGTGTTTGATATTTGGAGTAAATTAATAACATCACAAAGATAATTAATTAAAAATCATGTGATCTTAAGATAATCAATATTTAAGAACGAAAGAAAACTCAATTCTGAGTATTGATATTATCCATCATTTAAAATTAGAAATACATTCAACAATAATCAAATGATCGATTGATCACACATACAAAATGAAACGACAGATTATGGACAACATAAAGAAAAACATGATATAAAAAATTGTATGCATAATAGTCTAAGGCTAATTCAATACAAATAAAGCTTCATATTCAAAAATTGTATGAGAAACAATATTAACATTGCACAATATATAAAATCACAAAAGCCAAAGAGTAAATTGTTTTCTCATATAATTTCAACAAAATATGTTCATCATATGGTCCAGGAAGAACTTTTGGGATAATAGATTCTTAAAGATTGAAAAAATTAATATATAAATGATAGCAATTAACCATGCATTGATAAAAAAGACTAAAGCTAATTTAAATCAATGCATAATCAATTATTCAAAGAATATGAAAATATTATAATGAAAATAAAACCATTTTACTCACAGGACAAAAGCCATTAAGAAACCTCGAATTCCATATTCTTCTTTGAAAATACTCGTCCATTCTTCCAAAGATTCCAACCATCCGTTACTCCATTTAAAAAGAAGAAAAGTTTACAAAATAAATAATAAACAAAAGGGAAAGGATAAACATCCTCCTCTCAATTTCCTGGATATCCATGGCTCTGAACTTTCTCATATATTTATACAATGAATGAATAGTCTAGGCGTCACTAATAATTTCCTCCACCTGAAATTTTCCTAGTAAACAGACACAAATATCTCTCAAAACATAAATTTGTTTGGCCAACCATTCGTTACCCCATTTAAAAAGAAGAAAAGTTTACAAAATAAATAATAAACAAAAGGGAAAGGATAAAAATCCTCCTCTCAATTTCCTGGATCTCCATGGCTCTAAAATTTCTCATATATTTATACAATGAATGAATAGTCTAGGCGTCACTAATAATTTCCTCCACCTAAAATTTTCCTAGTAAACAGACACAAATATCTCTCAAAACATAAATTTGTTTGGGAAAATTTCAACGCAGAAGCTAAATGGGTCCATTTGGGAGAGGGGTTTTCAACCGTTTCTTCAAATTCCCCATGGTTTGGCTGCAATTAGTCTAGAAAAATTGTCTCTGTTCTTGATGCTTTTTCAAATTTTATCTGTTGTTGCTCATAAATTTATTTGCAGCAATCCAATATTATTTTTGGATCAATCATCCTAAATGTATTTAGATAATAAAATCAAGACATGTTCAGATCCGTACCAAATAATTGATAATAGAAACCTGTGAAGCAAAAAGAAACCTAAATTAATAACCTAAAATTTGTGAATAAAACAAAATCTATAACAATAAAATAAAAAAAGAATTTAAACTAACTATAAGTTCTAAAAAAACATTGTTTATAATTTCCTTTCAAATATGATCTTAGTATTATAGAAGCTTCAAATTAATGGAGAAGAGAAAAATATTAATTTTGGTTTTTTACAAAATCAAAAAAATGATAGATAATTCTTTTTATTATTATTATTTTTATTTTGAAATGAGATGCAAAATGAAAAAAATATTAATTAATTAATATCACCAAATGATTTTATGAAAATGAGAAACAAACCAAGATATTATTTGATGAAGTATTGAACCCATTATTCAAAATAGTCAAACTTGCAAATGAGCAAAATAAATAACACATAATCATAATTTAAACAAAAGTAAATAGTTGATAAAAATTAACGTTTTTGTTTAAATTGAGATTTCTATATTCATTTATAAATTTTTACATATACTTTGGTAATGAATGTCTCATACTGTAGTGAATGTCTTAAGTTTGTCTCAAAGAAAACCAAGGTATTGAACTATTTGAAAAGGTTGATTGTATAGCTCATTATAATTATCAAGATTCTAATGGGGGCCCTTTAAATTTTGTAAAAGTTTAGGGGGAGTTGTTGGGGCCCAACAGTGTTCTAGAAACAAATAATTGTTGTTTTATTCCATGACTGCTGCAGTAGTCCATAAATTCCTATGAAGTGAACTCTCCTCCATTATCATATCTCAAGCATTTGATTTTTGAATCCATTTCATTTTCAACCATTTCCTTGTAGATCTTGAATTTTTCAAAAGCTTTTGACTTATTCTTGAGAAAGCAAACTATAGTCATTCTTGTATAATCATCAACTAATAACATAAAGTATTTCTCACCTTTTAAACCCCTTTTTGTAGTTGGTTCAACTAGATCAGTATGCATAATTTCTAGTGGTCTTGTCGTTGAATATTCCTTTGATTCGAACCTGGTCTTTGTTTGCTTTCCTTGTTGACAATGCGTGCATAAAGTGCTGGTTGGTTTCATGATCTGGGGATTTCTTTGAATTCTTCTCTTTTCTTGACTTTGACAAGGTTATCAAAATGTATGTGACCCATTCTTCTATGCCATATCCAACTTTCATCTTCCTTTCCTAGACAACACTTTTCATTTCCAGTTTCACTTAACACATATATGTTTCTTGAAGTTCTCGCAGTTATAATAATCAATTTTCCTGAACCTTCTTTTCTTATATCACACTTTTTTGAATCGAAAGTGAATTTATGACCTTGGTCACACATTTGACTCACACTTAAAATATTATGTTTCATATCTTCTACTAGTAGAACATTTTCTTCCTTTGTATTCTTGTTCCCAATTTTGACCGTGTCTTTTCCAATGATTTTAGTTGAATCACCAGTTCCAAAGGAGACTGATCCATATCTTTCCTTTATTAATGTAAGGAACTTGTCTCTATCACCTGTCATGTGTTTTGAAGAACCACTGTCAACATACCAACCACATTTCTTATGCTTATCTTGTAGAGCGAGTGTGCATTCTTCATTGTTGTACTGATTTTTCTTTCTTATCCATGTCATTTTCTAAGGTTCCTATTTGTGATTTTTGTTGTTCTATTGTGGTTATCTAGGAAGGATTTTCATTCTGCAATCTTTGATCATGTGTCCAAAGTTGTTACACTTGTAGCATTCCACTTCAGTGCTCAATGATTCAAACCTTTTGTAACTTCTTATATGTGTCTTACTAGGCCTCATTGGATAAAAAATTTTGTATGACCTTCAAAGTTGTTTATGTTCTTGTTGTTAGCCCTGCAATTCATAGCTTTATGTCCAAAATTATTACATGCATAACATAAACAAAAAAAGACAGTTTGATACATGGGAGTTGAAGATATTCTGAAAGGAGGTTCTCTTATGAATCCTTCTTCTTCCTGATACCTATATGTTTCCATCGGTCGTTGATTCTAAAATTTGAATCTTCTTGGTGGAGGAGTGTCCCTATAATTTTCTCTCTAGACCTTCATATCCCATTTGATTATTTCTGCATAAATTTTTGGATATGTTTCTTGTTATGTTGTTTTGGAGCTTAATCCCTTTTCTGTCTGATTGTATCCAAGTCTGGATTTGTCATGGTTAGGCCTTTGACTGTTGATAATGTTATTCAAAAATTTTGGGTTGTTCTACATATTTTTCTTTTGAAGATCATTTCTTAATGTGACAATCTTTGGTTCCAATTTTTTAATGATCATGTCTCTTCCTTCTAGCTGTTCTTTGAGTGCTTCTTCAATTCTTTTATATTCTTCAATTTGAACCTTCAAATTTGTGATTATTTGTTCTAATTCCCGAGTGTTTTATTTCTTGTGTATTTCCACTTGTAGCTTCTTGTTTTTTCTCTTTTATCTTCTGATAACTTCTATGCCACTCAACAATTCGTCTCGATAGTGAACTTCTACCTCTTCAATTTCTTCTTTGAACTCTTCATATTCTTCTTCGGCTTCTTCATATTCTTCTTCAGAGTCTTCTTTATCAGAGTATTCTACTGCCATGAATATAACTCTTTATGTCTTACTATCACTGACTTCATCTTCATCTGATAATGAGATGTCTTCTTTGGTGCATACGCTTTTCTTGAAAATTTTATTTGTGGTTTTTTTTTCCTTTATATGTTTTTTTTTATTTTTGAGTAACCTTCATCATTTATGTTTTTCTTATGAGGACATTTGTTAGTAAAATGACCAATACCATCACAATTAAAATGAATTAAAGGAAGATTACCTCTATACCTATTGTCAGTTCCCTTGTTCAGTCTTTTCACAAAGTTGGCCACTTCTTCATCATCTTCTGAGACATAAATATTGCTTCTATGTTATTTTTCTTGTTACTTTCCCTTTTTCTTTGATCTTTTGGATGCTTTGAAGGCTGCTTATTTTACATCTGGATTTTCCTGTTTAGTTCTCATTTCATATGATGTGAAGAATCCATGTAGTTCATCCTTTCTTATTGATTTTAGATCTTTTCTTTCTTCTAGTGCTGATATCTTAGGGTCAAATCTCATAGGAAGAGATCTTAGTACCTTTTGCACAATTACAGATTCTTTGATTTCTTCTCCCAATTCCATGATTGCATTTATTGTTTCATCGACTTGTAAGAAGTAAGCTGCAATATTCTCATCTTCCTTCATCTTTAGTTGTTCAAACTGACCTCTATAAGTTTGAAGTCGTGTTTCTTTGACTTTTGAATCTCCTTCATAAATATTTTGAAGTTTGTCCCAAATCTCTTTAGTGGATTTACAATGTGCAACTTTGGTGAATACCATTTCACCAAAACCATTCAGAAGTGCATTTGTGGCTTTGGAATTATTTTGACCGATTTTCATTGCTTTGTCATTTGTTGGAGGAACTACTGGTAGTGTGTATCCATCTACAATTGACTGTCAAATTTCAAATCCTTGTTCTTGTATACATGTCTTCATCCTTATTCTCCAAAATGCATACTTTTGTCCATCAAACTGTGGTATTCCATTTTTATACAAGTTGTTTCTCTCCATGATATACCTTTTAGTGGTTAAACTGATTTATGAAGGAACCCGCTCTGATACCAATTGTTGGATTACTGAGAGGGGGCATGAATAAGTAATAGATCAATATAATCCCTTTTAACCATATAATCCAAGTGTTATATCAATGTAGCATTATCATCCAATAATTGCATAGTAAATAATAAATGAACAAATGAACAATGATACACATACATAGTACACCAGTGTTTTACGTGGAAATCCAAAGAGGGAGAAAACCACATAATGATTTTTCTTATATGTCTTGAAGAATTACATTTATTGGAAGCACCAACTTCCTTTGTATTCTAGTTTCAATTGGAAGGAGACTCCAACCCCCTAGTTTTCTAAGCTACAACCTGAGGGAAGCTTCAACTCCCCAATTCTATAGCTACAACCAGAAGGAGGCTACAACCCCCTATGTTTTCCATATACAACCAGAAGATGACTACAACCACCTGTCCTTTCCTTGTCCAACCACCCTGGCATATAAGTAGAATGATGGAACCACTGTCACACTATCACTGTGAGATATACCACTATACAAATGTATCAATCTGTACCACTGACCTACATCCAACCTGCACAACTACCTTGTAATCAATCTGTACCTAAACTGAACATGTATCAACAAAATACAATAGGTGCATAGCCTGTAGTGCTGCAACACACGTATGTATGCTCCCTATATACTATGCAACCCATGTATGTACACGATCAAATGGTTATGCATCCTGCACATGTCATATGAAAACTAGGATTTTATTTCTCTTGAAAACTTTTGGCCCTCTATAACGTTTTCTCATAGATCTGTAACCTGTCACTATATTCAGACTATAATTGTACTGTGTGCATGCATACTCATACATAACCTTTACCCAAAACATATATATCTCTCTCTATTCATGTTCCATACATGTGTGTGTAGTCATGAACAATTATAATAACCCTTACATGATTTAGTCATCAAACCCTTTCTGATATTCATCCTCTCAATACATCAACCACTTCACAAATACAATCTCTCAACCATGTACCAGAAAAAACCTTAGCCATATGCCAAGAAACACAAGATGTGCCTCAACAAGAAGTATTAATTATAAATATACTAGCACTATATTTTTATAAATATGACTTATGTAGAAGATCCCATGAATCCACTAGTCTCTCTAGGGAGAATTCTCAAATCACCATAACCATTTATCATGCATACATCAAAATCCAACTATTCATAGAAATAAGACATACCTTTTGAACCAATAGATAGATCTGATGTATCTGAGTATTGTAGACCTTCATGGGAGCTTGATCTCAGAATCTAGAACCTCTTCATCTTCATATCTTCAAATTTCCATGGCTTTACCAACATGTACGCACGATAATACACTACCATCCTGCGTATGCCTCAGTATGTATGCACCCTAATACACTGTTAGCCCGCGTACGCCTAAGAAAATAGTGTTTTTAGTATTCACTGTAATTTTGAGAATTTAACCATCAACCGTTCGCACTACCTCAAACTTTCGCAACTTCAGATGTATCAATGAGTTCTTGCAATTAACCTCACACAACAAAAGATATTCAATGTGTTCAAGTGTGATTAAATGAGAGAGCCTTGCATCGTATTTATACTTTCATGTAGCATCCCACTTTCCTTATTTTAGGGAGTTCTCCATTAACTTTATTATTTAAATAATTTCTTTTGCAAACACTTTGACTTTTGGGGGCTTCTAGATGACTCATGAGGGTCCTCCAACTTCACATGGTCATAACTCTCTAAACATGAGGAGTTATGTGGCATTCCACATACCATCGGAAATGGAATGACAAGCACTATCCATATAGGATAGTTTCACTAAAAATTCATTGACCTTCATCTCATTATTCCACAATTAATCATGGGTTCTCTAACCATACTTCTAGGATTACTCAATCCACAAAGAGTCTTTCTGTGAGGGATTTCACCATAAGGGGACCACTTTGGAGTTCATCCATTTTTACTTTTTATCAACCATGGAAATACAATAATGAGTCATATTTACATCAAACAAACTTGGGTCCATTATCCAAACCTTTTTTCTACCAGAATTTGCTACCGAACTTTCTTCAAGTGTTGACATCAATGACAGCCAACCTTAATAAACATATTTCCCCCCTCTATATTTTCCTCCATCTCTCTAACCCACTCAATCTCTCTCTCTTCTCAACACCTTCCTCCCCCCCACTCTCCCTCTCTCTCCTCCTCCCCCCTCCCCCACTCTCCCT
>SNQJ01S0077474.1:8478-33749 GCA_010110895.2 Picea sitchensis | reverse complement strand
TTTGGTCCTTATGTTTAGCTCCTTTTGAATTTGTAGTTTTTAGATTTCTAAATATTTTGTTCTTTCTTCTTGCATGATTTTCCCTTTTATATGTTCCATCTCTATTTCCAAAAGTTGTTGTGCCTGAAATATATTTTCAAAAATATCCTTATTCCATTTTTTAATGTTTTGATTAACCTGATTCAATTTGTGTTGTAATTGGAACATTTTGGATCCCCTTCTTGTGTCTACTTGCTCCTATTATAGATTTAGATTAGACATAAATTTTGGTTGATCCAACCAAAATTTTTCAAATATAAAAGAATTTATATTTGGGGATATGTTGCTATCCTATGATATGCAAATTGGCCATTGGTCTAATCCTGTGAATGGAAGAACCTTCACTAGGAAGGTCGGTCTGATTTGAGAGAGATGTTTTGACATCAAAGAGCAATCCAGGTTGACGCAGATGGCCACCCACACGTCCGCTATGACCAGGACCTTCTCTTTCCTTGTCCCGAAGAACTCAAAGGTTCTCCTAATTCCCTATCGAGAATCTTCCTACCCACAGATTCTCTTGTCTCGCGATCCCCTTCCTTAACTCCTCGGAGGATCTAAAATCGCGACTTCACGAGTCTAGTAGTCGAGCACTACACCCTCGGATCCCCAAGATCCAAGATGTCAGTCAACGTGCTGACTTTCCCTTTTCTTCTGCGGGGATCTCGCTCCCTCGCGTACTCACTACTCGTGATACCAACCTTTTGGTTCTCCAACCTCCGATGCCTGAGGCACCGAGACTCTGATGTGCATGTGTGACTTGACCCGTCCACACCCGTCACTTCAATTGGAACATCCGCGCTATCACGATCTCGCCACTCGTGATTTCGCTCCTCGCGAGGTTGGATAACTTCTACGTCGACTCCCGAGGTCTGAGGTGCCGAAACTCGCAACCTCACTTCCTCGTGACTTTGGGCACCTGATACTTGGGCTGCTCCTAGCCTCATCACTGCTTCATCGCCTCGCTGTTTTGAACACCCAATGCTTGGGCCTTCACTTTGTGAGCTTCCGAGATGTGAGGTGCCACCTGTCCACCTGCCAACTCCTATGGACCCACACTAACCTCGGAGTAGTCAAGATCTCGCTTCCCACAATCTTGTGACTCTCCTTACCAAACTTAGGGCCCTTTTCTCACAAGGTCCCGATGGGCGATCTCGTGAACAATCCAACGGCTCTAACCGACTTGGATCAATGACGCTACCCCTCCTGAGCTTTTAAATCTTCTCCACACCTGCGCTGTAACTAACCTGCACCTCTGGGAGATCCAATGGCTCTTGGAACCCCGTGAAATCTCTTCCGAAGATTTCGTCCGTCCGTTCTCCCCTTGAGGGTTCTGCGAAATAAAGAAGTGTCTCTCTACGAGACCCATTTGCTTGCTCGCCAACCTGCGATGCTTTCCTCCGGCTTCCAACAACAACTTCCCTGCACTTAACTTTTAGAGAGTTCAAAGGTCTATCCCTCCTGAGCTTTTCCACAAATTACACAGTCTCTTAGGAAAAAGAGATCTCTGTGCACGCACTTGCAACTCTGACCTGAAACCTTTCACGGTGCAAACTTCCAGTGTTCTCATTCAACGATATCATGAGGGTTCTATGCCTCTTGAGCTTTCCCACTCTGACTCTTTGGGAGGAACTTGCGTGCACTCCTTGCGGTGATCGCTCAACAACTCTCAAGTGTTGAATCCCTTCAACTCTGCGCACTTCCTGCAACAACAGTCTTCAATCTCCCTTTTATCAGATTAACAACTGAGACTTCGGTTTTCAGCCTGCATACTCCTTGCACAGCTTCAACAAACCCACTTCTACTTCTGGGTGAATGAGAACAAGAGTTCAACTACTGAGCCTTCATCAACACACTCTTTGCGGATGAATTCGACTGCACACCTTGCAGGAATCTCCTGGCTTAGATAGAGAAGCAATTGAAACTCATTCCATCTCTCTTTCAGAATTCAGCTTGGAACCTGAAATCACATGCACAACATTATATAAAGCAAATGCATAACAAGAAAAAAAACACTCCTGAGCATAACATCAACACACAAAGAAAACAACACAACCCATGAATTTGAATCAGAACTTCCTTCTATTAATTCAAATGTCTGTACATGAGTGTTATTCACACAATATTATTTGGTTGTTCTGCTCTTCTCCTGAATGCTTTCATAATGTTACAATGGTACAATGAGTGTGTCTATATCCATTTTCCCTCTCGAGCTCTAAACTATCAAATCTAGAATTAAACTCTATCTACCAGCATTAAATCTATTAAATGCCTCCTATCTACTTCAGACAAGAGCGTATGGCTCGAGGTCTGATACAATATACAAAAGGCGCTCCTTCATAAAGGATTCATTAAAGGTTTGGTGCTTCTATTTCAAACGTTTTCAAAGTAATATGTCATGTGTTAAAAAAAACACATGCGCTGGCTCCACGCTCGCTTTGGTAATTGCGATGCTCCTGCATCATACTCCTCAGCTTGAAAACTTTCATGGGCTCCTGTCCATGACCTCCTGCACAGTCTGTCCATGCTTTTGGATCTCTGCTTTGCTTTCCCAGCTGGCATCTTCCACTGGATGGTTCTTCCATTTGACCAGATACTCGAAGTATTCCTTTCGCCTGGTCTTTTTGCTCATCCTCTTGTCAAGTATATGCTCCATCTGTGGCTTTTTTGCAATCGACATCTGCTTCTGCCACTGGATTTCTGGCTGTTCATCATTTCCAGCTCCTGCTTCTTCAACCTTATAGGGATATAAGTCTGATATATTGAATGTCTAATATATTCCGATCTCATCCGGTAGTTCAATTTCATAAGCATTTTCGCCCAATTTCTTTAGGACTCTGCATGGCCCAATTTTCTTCATTTTCAGCTTGTTATATGTTCCCCTTGGGAGCCTTTCCTTCCTCAGATGTGCCAGAACTAGATCACCAACTTCGAATTGAAGTTGTCTCCGATGCTAATCTGCTCTGCGCTTATACTCTTGGTTCGATTTCAGCAATCGCTGCTTCACCCTGCTGTGAAGTTCTTCCATTACCTCTGCGAACTCTTCAGCGCTTGCGCTCTTGGTCATTATCTGCTCTGAATACCTCAGTTCAGATACTCCTCTTGGATGCCTATCGTATACAATATCAAATGGACTTTTTCCTGTGCTCCTGTTCACTGAGTCGTTGTACGCAAATTCTGCCTGTGGCAACACATTGTCCGAGCTGTTGTGGTGCTCTGTCACTAAGCTTCTTAATAAATCTCCCAGACTTCTATTCACCACCTCTGTTTTCCCATCTGTTTGAGGATGATAGGCTGAACTAAACATCAAGTTAGTTCCCATCTTCTTCCAGAGTGTCCTCCAGAAATGTCCTATGAATTTCGTATCCCTGTCCGATACTATGCTTCTGGGTAAACCATGAAGTCTAACGATCTCCTTGAAAAACAAATTTGCGATGTGAGTTGCATCGCTGGTCTTTTGGCATGGAATAAAATGTGCCATTTTTGAGAACCTGTCAACCACCACAAAGATCGAATCATGTCCTCTTTGCGTCCTTGGTAAGCCTAGTACGAAATCCATGCTGATTTCATCCCACAACCTCTCTGGTATGGGTAAGGATTGATAGAATCCCGCATTTTGCTTCCGGCCCTTTGAATGCTGGAAAATTCTAATCTGTCAACAAACTTTTTGACTTTCGACCGCATCCTTGGCCAAAAGTATGCTTCGCTCAGCTTTGCAAATGTCTTATCGTGGCCAAAATGTCTTGCCAATCCTCCGTTGTTCTTCTCTTTTATCAGATTCTCCCTCATGGAGCAATTTGGAATACATAGCTGGTTTCCTCTGAACAACAATCCATTTTGGATCATGTAATCCATCCATGGGATTCTGTCCCTGAGAACTGGATTCTCAGCTGCCTCATATGCTTCTGCAAAATCTACATCATCTGCATACATGTCTTTAAGACTTTCAAAACCCAATGTTTTGACTTGGAACTCCTGCAGCAACAAACATTTCCTGCTCAAAGCATCAACCACTTTGTTAGCAGTACCTGAAATGTGTTTAATTACAAATGTAAAATTCTGCATATACTCTACCCATTTAGCATGTTTTTGATTCAACTTCTCTTGTTGAGTCACAAACTGTAGTGCATGATTATCACTATACAGAATAAATTCCTTCGGAATCAAATAATGCCTCCACTTCTTCAACGCCTATATGATAGCATAAAACTCTTTATCATATGTGGAGTATTTTACTTTCGCCTCATCCAGCTTCTCACTGAAATATGCGATTGGTCTGTCCTCCTGTCTCAAGACCGCTCCTATGTCAAAGCCACTTGCATCGCATTTTACTTGGAACACCTTAGTAAAATCCGGCAACACCAAAACTGGCTGTTCGGTGATCTTCCGCTTCAATAGATTGAAGCTTTTCTCTGCCTCTTCAGTCCAATGAAAATATTTATGTCTTTTCTTGACTGTGTCCATCATTGCTGCACTAATTCCACTAAAATTCCTGATGAATTTCCGGTAGAAACTAGCCAATCCATGAAAACTCCTCACCTCGAAAATATTCCTTGGTGATGGCCAATTTTTAATTACCTCCACTTTACTTGGATCCATATTCAATTCATTTGCCGATATGACAAACCCCAAGTAAATGAGTTCTGTCTTCATAAGTGAAGATTTCCTCATGTTAATCAACAACTTCTCTTGCTGTAGCTTCCTCATTACTGCAGCTAAATGCTTCAGATGCTCTTCCTTTGATTTGCTGAAAATCAATATGTCATCCAGATAAACAATGACAAAATTACCAATGAATTCCTTCAACACTTCATTCATCAGCCTCATGAACGTACTCGGCGCATTCATTAAGCCAAACGACATGACTAGCCATTCGTACAACCCTTCGTTTGTCTTGAAGGTTGTCTTCCATTCATCGCCTTCCCTCATGCGAATCTGATGATATCCACTTTTCAAATCGACTTTTGAAAAATACTTTGCCCTGCTCAGGCAATCCATCAGATCATCCATTCTCGGCAGTGGAAACCTGTATCTGATGTTGATTTTGTTAATGGCTCTGGAGTTTGTACACATTCTCCAGCCTCCATCTTTCTTTGGACTTAGTACCGTTGGAACGACACACGGACTTAAACTTTCCCTGATCAGTCCTTTATCCAACAGTTCATGCACCTGCCTTTTAACTTCTTCGTTCTCCTGTGGCGTCAACCTGTACGCAGCTTTGTTTGGTAAACTGGCTCCAAGTATAAGGTCTATGTGATGACTCACACTCCTCATCGGTGGCAACGAATGAGGTAATTCGTCTACCACTATGTCAGCGAACTCTCCCAACAGTTCCTGAATTTATTCCGGTAAATCATCCACTCTTGTGCTGGTCAAAACAACTCTTGGTTTCCTGACCACAAAGAACTATGGATCTTCCTTCTTCTTAACTTCTGCCAGAAGTTCCTTCCCACTCATGAGAAGTATAGTATTCCTCGGCTCTGGCTTTACTTCTTTTTCTTTAATTGGAAGTAACATATGCGTCCTCCCATTCTTTTCTAAGGTATACGTATTCATCTTCCCATCATGAACTACATTCCTGTCATATTGCCATGGTCTGCCTAGCAATAAATGACATACATCCATAGGAATAACATCACATAGAATTTTATCATTGTATCCTCCTATCTTGATGTCAACTAAGCATTGTTTGGTGACATTTCCCTGATGTCCCTTCTGTAGCCATGAGACTTTGTATGGGCTTGGATGATCAGTTGTTTCCAACTCCAATTTCTCCACCATCTCGGTTGAAATGAGATTCTCTGTGCTTCCGCTATACACAATAACCTTGCACACTCTGTCTTTGGTTTTGCATGCAGTTCTAAATAGCTTGTTTCTTTGAGTTGTTTCCTCCACCTCCTTCTCGGGTGTTAAGAGAACCTTACGCATCATCAACGACCTTCCATCTTCTGCGTCTTCTGCTTCAGCATTTCGCCTCTGTGCTTCGGCAATGTGAGCTTCTCCTCTATCATTTTTCCTATCTGGACAGTCAACTGCTTTATGTCCATCCTTTCCACACGTGAAGCATGTGATGACTCCACCTCTGCCTCTTCCTCTAGCTCTGGTACGAGGAAATGTGTTATTATCAGCGTATCCTCTGTTCTGTTCTGTCTACTGCCTTTGCTGTTCAGCGTGCTGGCCTCGCTGTGAAATTCCACCTCTTTCTGTTCTAGTCTGAGGCTTTTTCCAGTTTCCCTTGGATTTCTGGAACCTATCTTGGGCAGCTGACTTATCTTTTGGTTGGCTCCTACCTCAGCCTCGCTGTGCTGGCTTACGGCTTAGATTTTCTTCGGCTTTCAATTCCATCTAATACGCATTCTCCACCGTTCTGATGGTTGTCATACTCATCTCATCCTGGATATCGTATCTTAAGCCATTCATATATCTGACAACTTTTTCATCATCGCTCTCCCGATGACCTGCTCTGATATTGAGCTTGTAGAATTCTTCAGTGTACTCCTTTACTGTCATCAACTTCTGTCTCAGGTTATGCATTCTCCTGAATAGTGTGATTTGATAGTCCCTTGGGATGAATTTTGCCTTCATCTTTGCAATCATTTGATCCCATCTTTTGATCTTTTTCTTGCCTTTGGAACGTCTATCTGCTTGAAGCTCGTCCCACCATAATGCTGCATGTCCCTTCAACTTTGTGACAGCATGCCTGACCTTTTTATCTTCTTCGATATCCTCATAATCGAAGTAGGTGTCAAGAGCCCTGATCCAATCTAGAAGCTCTTTTGCATGCAGAATTCCTTTGTAAGCTGGAATGTCCATCTTTGTCTTGGAACTCATCCGGGCGATAGCTTTAATTAACTGCTCATTGGCTGCATCTTCGGCTGTAACTTCTCCTTGTGGCTCAACTTCAATTTCGCCTTCGGAGTCACTCAGATCTCCAGCACTAGCTGTGTGTCTCTGCGCTGCTTCCATATCTTCCAATCTCGCTCGGAGATCACGTATCTGCCTTTCCATTTCTGGATTCGGTACTTCTCTTTCCCTCCTCGGCGGCATGGTGAAATTTTCCTTTCTTCCCTGCTACAGAAAACAAAGAACTTTCTCGCTCTGATACCACTCTGTGTGTATCAGAGTGCCTTCCCTTTCTTCACCCTATTGCCTGAAATATATAGACAATAAACCTGCTCTGATACCACTCTGACGCAAATGGCCACCCGCACGTCCGCTATCACCAGGACCTTCTCTTTCCTCGGCCTGAAGAACTCAAAGGTTCTCCTAATTCCCTATCGGGAATCTTCCTACCCACAGATTCTCTTGTCTCGCGATCCCCTTCCTTAACTCCTCGGAGGATCAGAACTTGCGACTTCACGAGTCTAGTAGTCGAGCACTACACCCTCGGATCCCCGAGATCTGAGATGTTAGTCAATGCGTTGACTTTCCCTTTTCTTCTGCCGGGATCTCGCTCCCTCGCGTCCTCGCTACTCGCGATACCAACCTTTTGGTTCTCCAACCTCCGATGCCCGAGGCACCGAGACTCCGATGCGCACGTGTGACTTGACCCGTCCACACCCATCACTTCAATCGAAACGTCCGCGCTATCGCGATATCGCCACTCGCGATTTCGCTCCTCACGAGGTTGGATAACTTCTACGTCGACTCCCAAGGTCCGAGGTGCCGAAACTCGCGACCTCGCTTCCTCGTGACTTTGGACAGTTGATACTTGGGCTGCTCCTAGCCTCCTCGCTGCTTCACTGCCTCGCATACTCGCGCCTCACTGTTTTGAACACCCAATGCTTGGGCCTTCACTTTGCGAGATTCCGAGATGTGAGGTGCCACCTGTCCACCTGCCAACTCCTGTTGACCCACACTAACCTCAGAGTAGTCGAGATCTCGCTTCCTACAATCTCGCGACTCTCCTTACCAAACTTAGGGCCCTTTTCTCATGAGGTCCCGATGGGCGATATCGTGAACAATCCAATGGCTCTAACAGAATTGGATCAACGATGCTGCCCCTCCTGAGATTTTAAATCTTCTCCACACCTGTGCTGTAACTAACCTGCACCTCTGGGAGATCCAATGGCTCTTGGAACCCCATGAAATCTCTTCCAAAGATTTCGTCCGTCCGTTCTCCCCTTGAGGGTTCTCCGAAATAAAGAAGTGTCTCTCTATGAGACCCGTTTGCTTGCTCGCCAACCTGCGACGCTTTCCTCTGGATTCCAACAACAACTTCCCTGCACTTAACTTTCAGAGAGTTCAAAGGTCTATCCCTCCTGAGATTTTCCACAAATTACACAGTCTCTTAGGAAAAAGAGATCTCTGTGCACGCACTTGCAACTCTGACCTGAAACCTTTCACGGTGCAAACTTCCAGTGTTCTCCTTCAACGATATCATGAGGGTTCTATGCCTCCTGAGCTTTACCACTCTGACTCTTTGGGAGGAAATTGCACGCACTCCTTGCGGCAATCGTTCAACAACTCTCAAGTGTTGAATCCCTTCAACTCTGCACACTTTCTGCAGCAACCGTCTTCAATCTCCCTTTTCTTAGATTAACAACCGAGACTTCGGTTTTCAACCTGCATACTCCTTGCACAACTTCAACAAACCCACTTCTAATTCTGGGTGAACGAGAACAAGAGTTCAACTACTAANTTTTTGATTTCCTGGTGTAAGGTTTGGTAGGTCTAAGATTGGTTTCACCTCCTAACACTTCCTTTCCCCACCCATTTCTGTTGCCTTAGAATTTGATGACAACCTGTACATGACAACATCTTTGAAAGTGTGTGGATCAAGGCATGATTATGTTGTGGCCGCCATTGCAGTTTGACACAATCTGCTACAACCTTTTGGATTCCTTACACTTGTGTCACAAAAACAAAACCTGCACACCGCAAACCCTATGCTCTAGTTCCCCCTTCTTCTTCGTTTGAGTATTTGGTTAATTTAATACTAGCAGAAAAATATAGAAAAAAATATTCATTTATCATATAGAAATTCAAAAAATAAGTTTTGATTTCTTCTAAATTTTAATTTATTTTTAATGTCTACATTTTATAGAATAATTTCCAATAAACTAAAACAAAACATTAATCTAGTAGTGGTTTCTAGCAAAGAGACATTGGTTGGCTATTTCTTTTCACCATATATATATTTATTAAGCATATTAAAAAGTTGGGTGTAATTKTTTTGTAAATTAAAATTATAAGATTAAAACACTTTTTTTTGGTAATTATATTATATTTGAAAAGTAATGTTTTTTATTTTAGTTTACGAGTGTTTCTGACATCTTTTTAGTTAAAATTTAATTGGAAATTGTAAAGTGATTAGATTTAGGGTGAAGTACTTATATATCATCTTCTCCCGCATAGCATTAACGATTTCCTATTATTTGCGAACTTAGATTATTACTACCAATATTATGTTTATATGTGGACACCATATATATTAGTTAGTGACATGGTAGAAGCTTTGTCAATATGGTAGTGGGATTTGACGTGTGAATTTTTAATACCATTTTATTTCATTACTTTTTTTCCACGAGAAAAAATGCTCTTTATATACATAAGGATATAAAAATTTACAAAGACCGTCTTCTCGAACAACAACAAACAAAGGAGGAACAACTCAAAGCTTGGATCAAACCATCCATGTCCCGACTATCAAAGCGAAATCCCATCTATGATCGATTTTCAGATCAGAAGGTGAACAAAAAGAAATGAAGATGACTAATCAAAGTTTAATCTTGTAGGCTGGTCCTTCGTTGCCATCCTCCCAAATTGTGAAACAGATTTGGCTCGAAGGAAGATGCAATGCACTTTTAGAAAGGGAATCCACCTCGCTGTTTTCCTCTCTAAAAATATGCTTGAAGGAGAGCTTTCTAAACATAAGAGTAGCATCTTTGGTTCTCTCTTTCTAGCAATCAAGGACTGCCACCTGGAAGTCAGCAAGTCCATTCAACCAATCAATCGTAATTTTAGAGTCTCCAAGGAGCAACAGAACATCGGTGTACCGGCTAGCCAGAATGAGAGATGCCCAAGCACCTAAAAGCTCTGCCTTCGTGTTAGATCCCTGACCGCAATTCAAGGTCCAGTGGATGCAAGTGTAGGGGTTTAAAACAATTTCCCCCCCAGCTCCACAAAGTGTGCCTCCTTGTTGAGAGGCACCATTGAACCAGGCCACCGCCCTATCGATTGGAATGATAGAAGCAAGTCGGACAGATGGCCGAGCCTTGACTGTCTTTCCAGTGTTGATCGCCTCAGCTAGAATATGGTTTGACATGATTTGGAAAGATGGAATCTTATCATTAAAGATTGCTGCATTCCTGGTCTTCCAAACTTTCCAGCACAGATGGATAGGAAGCATTGAGAGCGTTCTGCTGTTAATGAACCAATTATGAAAGTAGTCAAGCACACTGTTACCCATCCAAAGAGTGGAGAAATTTAACGCCGAAGACATAAATGACCAGATCGCTCGGGTGAAAGGACAGTGAATAAAAACATGAAGAGCAGATTCATTGTCATGTTTGCAAAGGGTACAGCGGCTCGGGCCCTCCCAGCCGCGAGCTTGCAACTTATCCCAAAACAATAATTTCTTTTCCAGCAGGAGCCAAGCGAAAAGTTTGAGCTTCAAAGGACAATCGTCCCTCCAAATCCTCTATCTCCAGCTGGATTTTAAAGGCTTCCAGATAATTGCTGCCAAGGCTTGGTAAACATTCTTAGCATTGAGCTGTCCGGAACAGTCACCCCCCGTCCAGATGAGGGTATCTGGCTTATCTTGCAAACACACACCAGATTCCTTAAGAAGTTGAGTGTATCCATTCCATTCGGCCGTGAACTCCGAGTTCAGCTGGAGATCCAATCCTTTCAACCATGAGTCGCCTAGCGGTCCTCCTTTTGACGGAAAGTAGAACTGGTGCAAGTAGATAAATTTACTTTCCATAACTCTTACTACTACATAAATTTACCATTAATTACAATAATGTGTATTTTATTTTGGCAAATAACTATCACAAATTCAAAATAATTCAAAGTAATATTAATAATTCAATTTTCTCACAAATTCAAAATAATTCAAGGTCATATTAATAATTTGATTTTCTCACAAATTCAAAATAACTATCACAAATGCATGAGAGATTTTTGGATAAATACTATGTAGAAAGCAACATTTTAAAACTTCCTACACATTATTTATCCATAAAGTTCATACATTATGACCCAAGTTTGGAAGTCTATACACTCAAAAACTATCACAAATTCATAGATTAGGTCATATTAATAATTTGATTTTCTCACAAATTCAAAATAACTATCACAAATGTATGCGAGCTTTCTGGATAAATACTGTGTAGGAAGTTTTGAAACATGCAACATTTCAAAACTTCCTATACATTATTTATTCAAAAAGCTCATGCATTGTGACCAAGTCTGGGAATCTATACACTTAGAAACTATCACAAATTCATAGATTATATAAATCTAAAAATTTTCTATCGCTTTGTTGTATCCATTTATCATTGAATAAAATCTCTTAATTTCTCTTATAAATTAGGTAAAATGTAAGCAATTTCCCTTGTTTTAATTATCATATATGCTATAAATTTATTTTAATTATCAACTTGAGAGAGTGATATTTTTGAAAACATCAACATTAACATTAACATTGTATATACAATCATAATGAATTCACGATTTCATAATTGAAAGGGGTGGGTTAATGGTTTTCTAATTTGACTATTTTAATGGTTAAAAGATGAATTAATGCATGTAAGACTTTTTCAGACAAGAATGGTTGGTATGTAATCACAATGAATTTTAAATTTAGATATGATAAATTGATTGGTGGGATGAATTAATTATTTCTTAATGTCATTATTCTAGTGGTTGGTAGATGAATTAATGCATCTAATACTGGTTAGAAAATTCCGTGAAACATAATCCGTAGGGTATGATACTTGGCTTCATCATGTTTTTTTTTTTTTTTTTTTCACCGTATCACACTATAGTTTTGGGCATGATACATTGCATCGTACCAAAGTCTTTTTTTTTTTTTGTAAGTAAGTAATTTTATATATAAGGGCCTTCAAAAAAACCAGACCAAAAGTACAAAACTGAATGACAACCGAATTGTAGTTACTGAACTACTCCTAAAGGAGAAACCAATTCAGCCAACCGGGTAAGTCTAACATCTGAGTTCTTACCAGTCTGAAAAAACACAAAGCTGAGCTGACTAAGATGCTACTAGAGAATAAACTAATAATAAGAAAAGACTAGACCCCCTGAGGGGTTAGCCAAGTGGCGTATAGTCTGGCACATACTCTGGCAGATAGCCTCACCACGACTCCTCTTCAATAGGTGTCCCTCGGGTTGCCCATTACATGTCGTCATCCCCGATGCACGCGTCTTTGTTAACAACTATATCAGTGTCTCCTGATGGAATGTGAACCTGTTGACCGGTGGCCATGACCTCTTCCTTGACCTTCTACCGAGCTGGCTCCTCAATGACCTCTGCTGCACCCTGTTGCCTGAGATTCTCGTTGTCGCTTGCTGTGGATGGCGCTTCTTCTGAAGATGTGGGAGAGGCTTCTTGGTAGGTGGCAAGAAGCTGGAGGAGGGTTGATAGCCTCCCGTCCACAAGCTGTAAACGAAAAATGGAGGTCCTCCACTCCCTGACGGAGTTCCAAGACCAAGTTGTAGAGGATGGTGAAGTTTTCTTGCCACTGCAAATCTGGCTTCAAGATAGAGGACGTCGATGCCTTGTTGCGGGTGGCCCGACCATGAGAAGGCATCCCCATGGGCGATTTTGAGGAAGCAATGCTCGACGCAGGGGGAGGAATGGAGTTCCTGGAGGCTGAAAGAGCGGTGAGGTGGCATCGTGAAGGGCTCGGCCTGGTATCAATTAAGGCTAGGCACTCTAAGCGGGGGACCGATGCAGTGGGGGAATTGGGAAGTGCTATTTCAGGCAACACGAGCAGTGAGGATAGAGTCGAAGGCGAACCAGGAGGAGAGGCCGAAGTGCGAGGCTGTCGAGGATGCCAGGGAGAGCCCCTGCGCAGTCTACCTCGCTGTCTAGGCATGGTTTGGCGCGGTAAGTGGGAGTGGTTTTCCAGACCAAAGGGGAGGGCTTGGAGAAGGCGGGGGGTCATAAGCACCATGAAAAAGAAATCAAAACCAGACCAGAGCCACGGGATAGTAACGCAGAGAAATGGAGAAGACATTGCATCAGGCGAAATAGAGGTCGAAGGAGCCTGAGTAAATGCCACTGTAATCGTCGTAAAGACTATTTCATGCGGGAGAGAGTCGGAAGTTGGTGGCATGAGCCGGTCAGATGGCTCGCTGCCTTGTTGGCTCCTCCATGCGTCCTCTATGCGCCAGGTGGCTGTCCCTAGCACCCCATCCAGGGTGTACCAACGTCTTCTTCACAACAAAGGGAAAACTTCAATTTTTTTGAAAAAATTCATCATATGGCATAGCTTAAAGTTACCCTCCCTTGCACCATATTGCACACAAACAAAAAATCTTCTCCTATAACATATCACATTGATCCAAAGTTTCAAATCACACATGTCACATATAAGGTAAATTTGGTGTGACATATTGTGCTCGATGAAATTCTCCCTTTTGTGACATATCACATCATAATTTTTTTTTATCCGACACATCACATCTCCTCATGTTTCCACACACCACGACCAAAAATTTTGTGTTTCACCCTACCAAGTTTTCTATGCATGGAATACAATGCTGTGACATTTTTGAAACTTTTAAAATGGTAAAAAGAGTGTCAAAAGAGGGGGTTTTGGGTTATAAAAACAAGCTAGCCCCTTATTTCTTCAACATTTCACCATTGCACTTGTCATTTTTTCACCCTTTTTCCTCCTTGAGTGCACCAAATCCAAATCAAATTTACAGAATCTCAATATGAACAGAGAACAAATCACCATACAGATCCACATCAAAAGCTCACCAACCAAGTTCTTCTAGGTATGCATTCATCCCCAAAGGTATATGAAAGTTCTCGTGTTTTCAATTTCCCATAAATTAAAAGAAAATTCACTTTGACCAACATTTTCATGCCACATGGCCCCTAGATAAAGGATTTACCAATAATTCCATATGTTCACCTACCCTATTCTTTGTACGACCTTGCTAGGAATTTTTTTCATTCTCTCCTAGTGAAACCCTTGTTTCTAGTTGATAGAACTCCACCTTTGTGCCCCAAAAAATGAATGAATGAGCACCTTCTCATCAGGCATCACTTTGGGGGAAGGAGGGCTATGACTCATTTTCAAATAAAATGATAAAATGGGATCTCTGCATAACAAATGAGATATAATAACAATAAAACCATGATTTGATGTACAATCACCATCAAGTTTCTCCTTTAAATCCAAGTGTTTCAGGACAAATCAGTAAGTGCAGACACAAACTGATCTCCCTAGTTTCACCCCGAAACTCAAACAAAACAAGACAATATAGTAAAATTTCCTTAGATTTCAGTTACCAAATAAGAAGAGGATCCAAAACATACCTTTTAAATGTTGTCAACCTGACCTGGCCAATGTGATCCCAGCTCCATCGTAAGGATTATGGAGAAGTATTTGCAAAGAAACACAAGTCAACAAAGACAATAATAACATAGTCTATTCGATATGAAACTATGCAAGTGGTCAAGGAATCATACAATATGGAAAAATAACATTCATATAGGAAAGAAAAAGTATATATGTATTAAAGAATGTGGAAGAAAGATACAACTAGATGCCTTGATGTTGTCAGGTTCCTTCCAACAGTTACTTGCTTCCCACACACTTCTACTCCAAAACGTTCCGAGACTATAAGTTTTAAGATACTAACAATCTATCTTGACAACATAAATCAAAATCCTATCATAATCCCTTCAGCTGAGAATTCTCAAGACAAAATTCTACTAACTCATTAGCCATTCTCCAAAGATATTCTCAAAGCTGACACAAAAAATCTAACTTTCCCATGAGAACTCTCCTCCTTTTATAAGCAGAAAAGGATAGGGTGAGGAGGTTAGGATGATCCCACAAGAATAAGGATGCGACTCAGATCCAAATCGATCAGAGGCCACCTCACCCTCAAAGCTTCTATTCTAGACGTGTCGAGAATCTTCTCTTTTTTCCTTCATACGAGCAATCATCGCACCCTTAACACTAAGAAAACTATGACGATGTCGCAAGACACTCTGGTGCAACCTGTGTCGATCTTAGATTGTCGCACCTTCAAAGTATAACAAGGTGAGACAATCCTTATTTACATGGTTTCTTACAAAGGAAAAGATAATTTCAACTCTCCGAGAAAGTTGGTCTTCATTCTTCTTCAGAGATTAAGGCAATTGATCCTTCTAAAGACAAAGGATAGGTGTACATCCTTAATGGTCATAGGGGCGACGAAAATAATGTGTAACAGTAAGCCCCCAAAAGTATGAAGTTAGAACATAGTGACAGATGAAATACTTTGTCGAGTGTGTGTTGGGAATAAGGAATACATCGGCTGGAAACCTACCAACAAACAAGGAAATACAATACAATAATATATCATCACTGAGGTAGGAATTCCCATACTCAGAATACAAATGAATCAAAGCATAAATTCCAACATGCAAAGATACATGTCAAGTAATACAAGTCATGGCCACCAAACATACACTGTGGATCCATGTCAATATGAGTCAAATATGAACATAGCCACCAAAAATACACTGTGGATTTATGCATGAAAGACTTAAATTTGAATATAGCCATGAGACATACACTGTGTATCTATGCAACAATACAATCTAAATATACTCCAATGCAACCTGAATCTGTCAGAAAAGATTCAAGGTCTTCATCTCCACCACTCTATAGTATGAATCTAACCATGCAAATACATGTGATGAAGTTGAACATGGTAGAAACCACTTGATTACCAGCCATTAGTGAATGCCATTAATGTCAGTGACTCCCAAGGTACACTAGTACAATCCAACAGGTGTGAATTTATGAGGTGAATTCGAACACTCGACAGAATCTCCCGATCAACGATCAATAATGACAACCCATTATCAAAAGCAAGGAAACCTACCATTGAGGCATGCAAGTTACAAGGTACCAATTAGTTTCTAAGTCTAATTCCTGGATAATGAGTTGAAGTCGACATGAAAAGACTCGTCACAGGAGGGCCTTAATGTATCCCCCATCAATGACATGAAACATGTACAAATATTTGAAGTAGATCAGAGTAACAAGTGATTCAGGATTGACTCAGGGATGGCCAATGCAATAGAAGGCTTAAGGACTACAGAAATGATCGATGCAATAGAAGGATTTCCAGGTTGAACTTCCCTTTGAACATATTGACGACAGGACAACTGTCTTTGAAACACTGACACAACAAAAAGGATCACATACCAATTTGTAATATTATAAAGGAGTATGATCAAGAGACAAGCGGATTTTCCAACCTAGACACAAAGCGAGTGAAAGGGTGTCATATTCAAAAGAGACTCTTCCAGAGAATACAGGTTTAGATACATTTATTTCCCAATTCCCCCCACCATTTCTGGTGAGTACCTCTTTAGTTTTACACAAGCTTGAGGAGGATAACATATGCTTGAAATGTAAGCTCATCCTTCAGATGAGTCCCTCAGAGTATTTTTAACAAACCCTAGGAAGGAGTGGTTCGGTCCCATATGGGCCTTTCGATGTTTGTTTTACGAGTCCAAAGAAAGTAAACTCAATGGTCTTTTGATATTTATGGAGTTTTAAAATAACTTAAAGAGGAATCCATAAATGTTTCTAATCATGCTTGACTAGAGTGTTCCTTTTTCATAAAGTAGTCCGATGAGACCAAAAAATAGATAAACTACCGCTCAACAAACTTTTTCTTCAAATTCTTTAACAAGCATGAAAAGATCAAGATCGCTCGAAAATATTTTCATGTTTAGAGAGTCTGAAAATATCTTAAAGGGAACTCCAGGGGGTTTCTTTTTTGTATAACCTTTACAAGTCTGAAAAAGTGATAACAATTTACTTGGTTACATTCTCATGTATTTACGAGCATGAGAAAGAACAAAGACTAAGCTCGGGATTGTTTTCATTTTTACACAAGCTTAAAACAAAACCAAACTATGCTTGGGATGGATTTTATTTTTACACAAGCTTAAAACTAAACAAAACTATGCTTGGACCTGGTTTTTTACACAAGATTGAACTTGAGGAAACTATGCTTGAGGTAGGTGGTTTCATTTTTACACAAGCTTGAAACTACAAAAAATATGCTTGCGATAGGATTGGTTTCATTTTTACACAAGCCTGAACCAAAGTGAAAACTATTCTTGCGACTGCCCAATGCATTATCTAATGATGGCTGGTACTTTTCCCCTAACTTGAGAAGCTAGTGACTTAACTTCAACATGAAGTCCAGAGGCTGTAAGCATTGCCTCCCAAGCTTCGTTTCATCGAACAACACAGGTAGATGAAATGAAGCTTCAAATAATATATGTAACAAAGTACTTGACTCAATCGAAGAGGGGGGAAATATATGTCATTTTTTAACAAGCTTGCCACAGAGAAGAAAAACTATGCTCGAGAATCCAGGTTCAATCCCCAAACCTCTGTTTCATTTTTTAACGAGCTTGACACAGAAATAGGAACTATGCTCATAACCTCTGTTTCATTTTTTAACTAGATTTCCACAGAGACGCAAAATCTATCCTCGTAATATCTGTTTCATTTTTTAACGAGGTTGTCGTAGAGAAGAAAAAATATCCTCGTAGATGGTTTCATTTTTTAACGATCTTGAAATAAAAACCATGCTCAAAACTCCTCTTCTTGATCATGGCTTCCAAGAGGACAATGCTCTCGAAGGACACCATGTCAAGGGACAAAAATTAGTCATGTATTCCAAGATATGTTCACTTGATGGAAGAAACACACTCTGGAAGGAACACATATCGAGGGCCACAATAGGGGTAAGGAGGCCATGCACTAATATCCCTATCGAAGAGATCACCATGTCAACTACCAGATCTAATTCATAAGAGACTGAGCTTATAGTGAGAGGCTCATATTCATTGGCAGCTGAAGGCATGGGAGACAATGCCACATAATTGACCTGTGGCGGGGGAGATACCGTATGTGTATATGAACCATTTAGGGAGGTCATTGAGTTGATGGTCAAGTTAGGGTCAACAAACAAAAGTTGATCATAGTCACAATTCTTCCATCATGAGGGAAAGTTATCACATGCAAAAGAGTGGACATGATAGCTTTCATGGCATAGACATAATCTCTCCCAAGGAGTAAATCAAAATCCAAGGGGTCTTGGACTACCATAAAATCAATAAAGATAGTTTTCCCTCCCAAAGTTACGGGATACTGAGGAAGGTTTCCTAAAGGGTGACTGGTTTTTCTGTTAAAAGCTAATAGATTCTAGGTAACTAGCACAACCTAAGGACAACCCAAAGCTTGCCAAGTAATAGAGGACAAAATACTAACGAACGCACCTTCATCTATCAATGTTCGAGGAACGTCCTAAACACAAACTTCTTCTGTAATCTTGAAAGGAATGTGAGAGGGAAGATGAGGTCCAATTAGCACACCCCAATAAAAAAGGATGGCTCATTACTTGGAGGGGATTCCATGGGAGAAGGAGGAATGCCCCCTAGCATGGTAGATTATGTATCAATGAGAAAAGCATGGGAAATATCAGGTTTACTCTCTAGTAGGAGAGTATTATCATCCGATGACAGGATCAGATAAACCACTTGGGTTTTATTCTCCAAGGGGAGAATGGGGCCGACATATGGAAACATATCGACCGCTTGGGTTTCACTCTCTAATGGGAGAGTGAAATTGACCAAGGATGGGATATGTCAACTGATTCAACTAAGGACGTGACCAGATTGACTACCTAATCAACCAGACTGAATGAAAAAGGGACCATATTGATCATTCCATCAACTACAGGTGGGTTGAGAGTAAGCCCATGGTAAGCAGCTGAATGTTGAGGCTGGGAAACAATCATGTCTTCCAGTAATTTTGAGGCTTCATCCATACAAGGGAACATATGAGTTTGATTACTCCATCCACATAACCTACACGAGAACTTCACTCTACTTTTCTTCTTCCCAATGGTATCCTGACTAGTTGACGAGAGGTCATCAACATGTTGTTCAGAGGATGACGACATGGGCTGGCGAGGGTATGTAGACCATGCTTATATAACCTTGAATAGACTAGGGAAATCCTTAAGAATATGGATACCCTTACGCTTTAGCTTGCAAGGGTACTTGGGATTACAGGTTGTTTGGGTGATCTTGGCATCATCAACACTTCCAACACGATTATTAGTAACTAGTTGTTTTCCAACATGTTTGGTAGTGGTTGGAAGTTTTGACCCTTGCTTATTTTTCTTCTTCTTCTTATCTATCGGGTTACTAGATTCATAGCTTTTAATCGACGAAGAATATGAAATGGAAGAAGACCTTGCAAGTGAAGAAGGCGAAGAATATTTTACTGGTGAAGAGGGTGAAGGATCAACACGAGGTTGATGTTCTTGGGGGGAAGTGATTACAACTGAAGCAATGATTGCATTCATTATTAATGGAGTGGAAAATAACCATATTGGTAACCCAATTGTGAGATTTGGAAGGCTCAAAGTAGAGATGTAAGGAGGACCAACGTTTTTGTAAGAAGGAAAAACAAAAGGTTCCCCCAGAGCAGGGGTCGCTTCATTGGTCATTCTGGGAACTGATGCCATTAAACATAGAGCCAACCTAGATTCTGCTAGGGAAAACAAACAACACATGCTAAAAATGTAGGAATCAAGCAAACAAACAAAACCTTCTCACAATGAACACACTAGATGGTGATGAAATCCAACGTCACGGGAACAATGTTAGAAGGGGATAAGATAGAGTGGGTGGAAAAGTTACGTTGATGACCTACTTAATGGATTTATGCCTTGGTGCAAGCTTCCACAGAATAAATGTGGATTTACCCTCCAAGGAGCTTGAGTGAGTTTGGCCAATGTCGATTCCAGGTACAGCTAAGACTTTCCCCTTCATCGTCACCTCGTGTATTAACCCTAAAGAAAGGACACTAAGGTTACCAAATACAACAATGATGCCTAGGGAAACAATCGAACATCTGACATACGCTCAAGGGCATGGTAACTGAGCCCAAAATTGACTTGAGAAGGCTCGCACAGAGTTATTTTCTCAAGTGACCCCCATTAATACGTGCAACCACTACACCAAGACCAACAAAGAAGGGTTACTAACTTTTCTAGCCTTAATGCGGCCTYGTAATYGACCCTTGTGTGAGAAGGGCTTCCTAGGAAAAAATGTAGTAAATGGATTTCACCTCTCCCTAACTCAAGTKTCTATGTTTTTTTATAGCTTTGGAATGTTATCTTTCACACCTATTCCAAATCCCTACAACTAATCTAATGTAGGTTGCAAAGATCCCTAGAAATAAAAGTTTCTAGGTAGATTTTAATTAACGTGTAAATTTCATTAAGTTGTTGTTACTCAAGAGGAAAATGGTGTGGACTAACTGATGTTTTGATTGACTCTAAAAAATGAAAAGAAATGAAAATGAAAATATTTCACTTCGATGAAAGCTATATTATGAGAATGAGAAGATATTTATCATTCCCAGATGCACAATGTCCCAAGATTTTATTAAACTCATCAATATCAAGATCTTCAAGAAATGAGCCAAAGAGAATACACGATTCTTGGCCCCCCTAGCCATGAGGGGGAATTGTTTTTAAGAATTTAAGACCAAAAAATGCCAAAAACCATGCAATTTCGCTACTTCAAATGCAAAGATGTCCCCAATATAATGAAAAACAAGAAATTGAATTTTTTTATTTCAAAGATACACTAAAAGCAATAGAGAGCTTCTTCAAAACAAAATAAATCCACACTAATTTTTTTCTTTTAAAACGAACTATTCAGAAAAAGAAAGTGTTCTTTCACTAAACAATTCTAAAGAAAAACAATGCTTTGTAACTGAAAGACACTCAAAGCAAGAGATCAAATCTTTCAAAAGAAAACAAGCTAAAACAAAGAAAATATGGCTAAAAGAAGATTAAAAAATGATGTCAAGAGAGGACTGTAATCAGACCTAAAAGTTCACCCCAAAACCATATCTAAGATCTGGGTAAGAAAAACCACCATAAACTGATTTTTTTCACAATCGTCGTAGGCTGTAAGACGAATTCAATGCGACAATCCTGATCATCGAAGGTCACTGAAGAGAATAGTGTGACAATGTCGCATTGTCTCTCAAAGCAGGGTGCATCGATCAAGGGAAAAATGGAAAAAATAAAAAACAAGAAGGTTTTCTAGTGAAATAAACCATCAAAGAGTCAATATGGATCTCCCAGTGACTCAGAAAACAAAACCCAGGAAATCATAGCAAGAAAGAAATACAAAATAGAAAACAAAAATATGTATCCCTAGTATGGTTGCCAATTTTGTTTCAGGACAAATCGGTAAGTGGGGACACAAACTGATCTCCCTAGTTTCACCCTAAAACTAGAACAAAACAAGACAATATACTAAACTTTCCTTAGATTTCAATTACCAAATAAGAAGAGGATCCAAAACATACCTTTTAAATGTTGTAGACCTAACCTCGCCAATGTGATCCCAACTCCATCGTAAGGCTTATGGAGAAAGAGTGTTCCTTTTTCGTAAAGTAGTCTAATGAGACCGAAAAAGAGATAAACTACCGCTCAACAAACTTTTTCTTCAAATTCTTTAAGGAGCATGAAAAG
The DNA here is from genome assembly GCA_010110895.2 of Picea sitchensis. NCBI lineage: Eukaryota > Viridiplantae > Streptophyta > Pinopsida > Pinales > Pinaceae > Picea > Picea sitchensis. The sequence continues at coordinate 11,927 of SNQJ01S0077474.1, read as the reverse complement.
AACAAGATCGCTTGAAAATATTTTCATGTTTAGAGAGTCTGAAAAGATCTTAAAGGGAACTCCAGGGGGTTCCTTTTTTGTATAACCTTTATGAGTCCGAAAAAGTGATAACAGTTTACTCGGTTACATTCTCATGTATTTACGAGCATGAGAAAGAACAAAGACTAAGATCGGGATTGTTTTCATTTTTATACAAGCTTAAAACAAAACCAAACTATGCTTGGGATAGATTTTATTTTTACACAAGCTTAAAACTAAACAAAACTATGCTTGGACCTGGGTTTTTACACAAGATTGAACTTGAAGAAACTATGCTTGAGATAGGTGGTTTCATTTTTACACAAGCTTGAAACTACAAAAAATATTCTTGCAATATGATTGGTTTCAATTTTACACAAGCCTAAACCAAAGTAAAAACTATTCTTGCGACTTCCCAACTCATTATCCAATGATGGTTGGTACTTTTCCCCTAGCTTGAGCAGCTAGCGACTTAACTTCAACATGAAGTCCAGAGGCTGTAAGCATTGCCTCCCAATATTCGTTTCATCGAACAACATAGGCAGATGAAATGGAGCTTCAAATAATATACGTAACAAAGTACTTGACTCAATCGAAGAGGGGGGAAATATATTTCATTTTTTAACAAGCTTGCCATAGAGAAGAAAAACTATGCTCGAGAATCCAGGTTCAATCCCCAAACCTCTGTTTCATTTTTTAACGAGCTTGACACATAAATAGGAACTATGCTCATAACCTTTGTTTCATTTTTTAACGAGGTTTCCACAGAGACGTAAAATCTATCCTCGTAAGATCTGTTTCATTTTTTAATGAGGTTGTCATAGAGAAGAAAAAATATCCTCGTAGCTGGTTTCATTTTTTAACGATCTTGAAATAAAAAACCATGCTCAAAACTCTTCTTCTTGATCATGGCTTCCAAGAGGACAATTCTCTCGAAGGACACCATGTCAAGGGACAAAAATCAGTCATGGATTCCAAGTGATCTTCACTTGATGGAAGAAACACACTCTGGAAGGAACACATATCGAGGGCCACAATAGGGGTAAGGAGGCCAGGTGCTAATATCCCTATCGAAGAGATCACCATGTCAACTACCAGATCTAATTCATAAGAGACTGAGCTTATAGTGAGAGGCTCATATTCACTGGCAGCTGAAGGCATGGGAGACAACACCACATAATTGACCTGTGGTAGGGGAGATACCGTCTGTGTATATGAACCGTTTAGGGAGGTCATTGAGTTGATGGTGAAGTTAGGGCCAACAAATGAAAGTTGATCAATAGTCACAATTCTTCCATCATGAGGGAAAGTCATCACATGAAAAAGAGTGGACATGATAGCTTTCATGACATAGACATAATCTCGCCTAAGGAGTAAATCAAAATCCAAGGGGTCTTGGACTACCATAAAATAAATAAAGACAGTTTTCCCTCCCAAAGTTATGGGATACTGAGGAAGGTTTCCGATAGCAATGTAAGAAGGACCAACGTTTCCGTAAGAAGGAAAAACAAAAGGTTCCCAAAGAGAAGGGGTTGCTTCATTGGTCATTCTGGGAACTTATGCCATTAAACATAGATCCAACCTAGATTCTGCTAGGGAAAACAAACAACACATGCTAAAAATGTAGGAATCAAGCAAACAAACAAAACCTTCTCACAATGAACACACTAGTTGGTGATGAAATCCAACGTCGCGGGAACAATGTAAGAAGGGGATAATATAGAGTGGGTGGAAAAGTTACCTTGATGACCTACTTAATGGATTTATGCCTTGGTGCAAGCTTCCATGCAATAAATGTGGATTTACCCTCCAAGGAGCCTGAGTGAGTTTGACCAACGTTGATTCCAGGTACAAATAAGACTTTCCCCTTCATCATCACCTCGTGTATTAACCCTAAATAAAGGACACTAAGGTTACCAAATACAACAATGATGCCCAGGGAAACAATCGACCATCTGATATACGCGCAAGGGCATGGTAACTGAGTCCAAAATCGACTTGAGAAGGCCCGCACAGGGTTATTTTCTCAAGTGACTCCCAATAATACGCGCAACCACTACACCAAGACCAACAAAGCAGGGTAAGTAACTTTGTTGGCCTTAATGCGGCCTCGTAATTGACCCTTGTCTGAGAAGGGATTCCTAGGACAAAATGTAGTAAATGGATTTCACCTCTCCCTAACTCAAGTTTCTATGTTTTTTTATAGCTTTGGAATGTTATCTTTCACACCTATTCCAAATCCCTACAACTAATCTAATGTAGGTTGCAAAGATCCCTAGAAATAAAAGTTTCTAGGTAGATTTTAATTAATGTGTAAATTTCAATAAGCTGTTGTTACTCAAGAGGAAAATGGTGTGGACTAACTGATGTTTTGACTGACTCTAAAAAATGAAAAGAAATGAGAATGCAAATATTTCACTTCGATGAAACCTATATTACGAGAATGAGAAGACATTTATCATTCCTAGATGCACAATGTCCCAAGATTTTATTAAACTCATCAATATCAAGATCTTCAAGAAATGAGCCAAAGAGACTGTACACGAATACATGATTCTTGCCCCCCCCAGCCGTGAGGGGGATTTTTTTTTAAGAATTTAAGACCAAAAAATTCCAAAAACCATGCAATTTTGCTACTTCAAAAGCAAAGATGCCCCCAATCTAATGCAAAACAAGAAATTAAATTTTTTAATTTGAAAGATACACTAAAAGAAATAGCGAGCTTCTTCAAAACAAAATAAACCCAAACTATTTTTTTTATTTTTAAAATGAACTATTCAGAAAAAAAAAAGTGTTCTTTCACTAAACAATTCTAAAGAAAAACAATGCTTTGTAAATGAAAGACACTCAAAGCAAGAGATCAAATCTTTCAAAAGAAAACAAGCTAAAACAAAGAAAATATGGCTAAAAGAAGATGAAAAAATGATGTCAAGAGAAGACTGTAATTAGACCTAAAAGTTCACCCCAAAACCATATTTAAGATCTGGGCAAGAAAAACCACCATAAACTAATTTGTTTCACAATCGTCATAGGCTGTAAGGCGAATCCAATGCGACAATCCTGATCGTCACAGGTCACTGAAGAGCGTAGTGTGACAATGTCGCACTGTCTCTCAAAGCAGGGTGCGTCGATCAAGGGAAAAATGGAAAAAATAAAAAACAAGAAGGTTTTCCAGTGAAATAAACTATCAAAGAGTCAATATGGATCTCCTAGTGACTTAGAAAACAGAACCCAGAAAATCATAGCAAGAAAGAAATACAAAATAGGAAAACAAAAATCCGTATCCCCAGTATGGTTGCCAATTTTGTTTTAGGACAAATTGGTAAGTGCGGACACAAACTGATCTCCGTAGTTTCACCCTGAAACTAGAAAAAAACAAGACAATATACTAAACTTTCTTTAGATTTCAGTTACTAAATAAGAAGAGGATC
>SNQJ01S0077473.1:66574-77632 GCA_010110895.2 Picea sitchensis | reverse complement strand
CATTGCTCATTGGATATAATTGAATGGTTTAAGTATAAGTTGGAATTTTTTTTTAAATTGTACTTGATACTGATTCACCCCCCTCTCAATATCAACATGTTCTTTATCAAGGTCTTCATCATCAGTGGAGTGTATCCACTTCTAATTTAAAGTCCACTCTTGACTGTCTTACTATGATGAATGACCGAGATATTTTGGCCTGTAAATATGATGGCTAATATTAACACATTTTCCAAAGGTTTAAACCTGATAAGGTTCACACTCGACCCCTTCTACAAATTGTAGGCTGACAAGTGCCTTCCTATGGGTCATGCTAGCTACCACACTGACATCCTTGGACACATAGCATGCTCACAATATGATCCAAAAATCCACTGACTGGTTTGAAAAATAACTTTAAGATCAAATGGACTTAGTTTAATTTAGAAATCTTAATGAACATTTGAAAAGGCTAAATTGAAGAAATGGATAGTAGAAAGACTAAAGATAAAAGACAATAGTGTTCATAATGGAGTTCACCCATCTTGGGCTACATGTATGGGCTCGCTTCAACCATGCAATTGCTCCATTAATGATGCCAAATGAATAATTACATCAAATGGTCTCTAACCTGCATAAAATCAATCTTTGGCCTCTTTAGGAAGGCTGCAACATGCTCGGGAACAACTTTCCCTTCTCTTCCTACGGTAAAAAAGGATTGAAAATGCTCGGTCTTTCAATTATATAGGAAGCACATATTTATAATAATGAATACTCACTAGAAATATTTCAATGACAAACCATTGATCTAATGCAAATGGTTTACTAGCCTAGAAAAACCTTTCTCTACTCTTGGTTTTCCAAAATTGGCTTACAAAACCCACTTCTCTAAATTATGCAAGTAATAACTTATGGTTATATGGCAATAGGTCATGGCTTCGATCCATAATTTGCGTGTTGGTTGGGATATTTTGCTATACAATATATTTCAATAAAAAATATAATATGGTTCCATGTCATATTAAGTTATAATCATTTGGTGCAATGGTAAATGGTTTTTTTAAATGGTGATTTTGTTGCGCAAAGGTCACAGGGTCAAGCCCATGGACCTCTCCCTTTGGTAATTTGTTGCAATAACCACTTTAAATATAATTTTTTTGTGAACCATTACAAGATTTGGTCATGGTTAAATGATAATCTATTGGATTAGGTCTGACGAGGTTGGGGGTTTGATCCTCCACCAGACCATTTCGGAGTTGATAAGACCCTTTTTGGCCAACATCGGGCTGCCATGCGATAGCCTCTGATTGGCCCACATGTCGACCACATCATTGCTAGTCACCTGCATATGTTCGTGGCACATCATCCTCTGTACACCCATTCAACCTTCCACATCAACATTTGAATTCCCAATCAACCAACCATGTTAGGATCTATACGTCCAATCATATTTTCATGTCAACATTTGTACAATCCTTTCAACATCTGTACATCCTAGTTAACTTGCCACGTCAACATCCATACAGTCTAATCAACATGCCACATCAACATATGTATTTCCACCTGTAAGTTCCATATTTCCATGTGTCCTATCCGTACTACCCCATGTCACTTCCATACTGCCACGTGTTATGGCCATACTGCCATGTGTCAACCTCTCATGATGCCACATGTCATCGATGTCATAATTTTGTCTTGTTTCACCAAAACTTTAGAACATCGTAACTTTCTCATATGATGTCCATTTGACCTCCTTCAATCATCATTAAAAAGATCTTGTCGAGCTATTTGACATGAGTACATTTTCATCAAAATTCAAGAACATCAATTTTTTTTGGTTGTAGAGATCCTCCTAGATAAAATCTCCCCACAAAAATAAACTTTTGGTCCACCAAAAGTCTACATACATGGTTTTACTTGTCTCTCTGATTTGTAAACTTTCAAAAACATAAAAAAAACTATTTTTTATATAAGTGATGGTATAACATGTCATCACTTGTAGAATTTTCCCTTCTAGGGGTCCCATATATAACATGTGAGTTTTACAACAATGGAAGCAAACAACTTTGGAGATGTGTTACCCATTTCTTACCAAACTCGGCTAATGGATTCTCCTTTTTGGGTTTATCCTCTTGGATTTTTGGTGCTTGACCAACTCTTTCATCTGCTACCTCTTCCTTCACAGGTGCATGCTACCTCTTCATCTACTTTAGATGAACTTGTGGATGAAGTTTCCAACATTTGCAAATCCAATGACCACTCATATTGCAATTAATGCAATAATTCTTTGACCACAAGTCCTTCTTTCCATGCTCCACACTTAATCTTGGAGAGTGGTCTTAATGTCTTGCCTTCTTCCAAGTAGAGATAAACTTCCTATACAAGGAATTTCTCTTCCACCAGTTGGAAACACAATGGTTATGTAATCCAAAAAACATACAGGGATGCTTGATCCAAAAATCCATGGACCTGATTTGCAAATAATTTAAGAGTAAATTGTCTTAACTTAAATTATAAAATTTAAAAGAAAAGTTGAAAGGATGAAGTAAATAAAATGAACAACAGAATCAAAGGAAAAATACACAAGCAAGTTGATAACAGAGTTCACCCATCTTGGGCTACATAACTGGGCTCACTTCAACTGCACAACCACTCCATTAATGATGTAAAATGATTAATTACATCAAATGGTGTCCAATCTACACATAAAATATGTCTTTGGCTTCTTTAGGAAGACTGCAACATGCTTGGGAAAAACTTCCCCTTCACTTCTTACAATAAAAAAGGATTGAAAATGCTTAGTCCTTCAATTATATAAGAAAACACATCTGTATAATAATGAATACTGAGCAAAAACATTTCAATGACAAGCCACTGATATGCCGCAAAATGGTTTACTATCCTAGAAAAACCTCTGTCCACTCTTAGTTTTCCAAAATTGGATACAAAAAACCCACTCCTCCAAAGTGCGTGTAGGAAATACTTTTGCATAAAACAATATTACAACAAAATCATTACAAATTCGGGCCTATGGCCTAGTGGTAAAGTTTTTGGTTATAATACAATAGGTTGGTGATTCAAATTTCATGCTTCTTGGGATTTATCAGGATTATGAAATATTTGGTTAACAAATATATATGATTCCATGCCATAAGAAGTCGTAACCTGTTGTCGCACTGGTTATATGGATAACTATATGGGTGGAGGTTGCGGAGTCAAACCCGTAGACCTCCCCCTTTTGTGTATAGTTATAACAATACAAATTTAAATATAAAATCGTGTTAATCCATTTCAAGTTTTCATTGGTGGTCCATTGGTCAAATAAGTTGGTTTTCGATGGTGAGGTTAGGGGTTTGATCCACCCATTTAACGATTTTAGAACTCTTAAGGCCCTTTTTGGGAAAATCTGGATTTCCACGTGGCCACCCCTAATTGACCCACATGATGAACACGTCACTACTCAGTCACCTATATATGTCATTTCCACAACATCGCCACATCACTGCCACCTGTTAGCGCCATTTTAGCTTATCGTACTACCACCTTTGTTGCCACGTTATCCTATCGTATTACCACTATCCTTCCATGCCAACATCCATATTGTCCAGTCAACTACCACATCAACATCCATACTATCGAGTCATCATGCCACATCAACATCCATACAATGTTATGTCAACATCGATACTCCTACATCAAGTCCATACTACCACGTTTCATTCTTTGGTGATGCCACATGTCATCCCTATCAGAATTTTTTCTTGTTTCACCAAAACTTTATAATGACATAACTTCCTCATACAAAGTCCACTTGATCCTGTTCAAGCATCGTTTGAAATATTTCATCAAGCTATTTGACATGAGTACATTTACATAACAATTTGAGAAATTCAATTTTACTTGGTTTTAGAGAGCCTCCTAGATCAAACCTCCCCACAAAAAGAAACATTTGGTTCGCCAAAAGTCTACATACATGCTTTGACTTGTCTCTCTGATTTGTACACTTTCAAAAGAATAAAAACACTATGTTGCATATAAGTGATGTTATAACAGGTCATCATTTGTATAATTTTCCCTTCTAGGGTTATCATACACAACATGCAAGGTTTACAACAATGGAAGCAAACAACTTTGGAGATGTGTTACCCATTTCTTACCAAAATTGGCTAATGGATTCTCCTTTTTTGGGTTGATCTTCTTGGATTGTTGGTGCTTAAACAATTATTTCATATGCTACCTCTTTCTTCACAGGTGCATGCACAAATTTCTTTCCCTTCTTTAGATGAAGTTGTGGATGAATTTTCCAGCATCTCTCAATCCAATGACCACTCATATTACAATGAGTGCAATAGTTATTTTCTTGCAAGTCCTTTCCATGCTCCACATTCAGTGTTAGAGAGTGATCTTTACATGTTTCCTCCTTCCTAGTAGAAATTACCTTTCTGTACAAGGAATTTCTCTTCCAACATTTGGCAACATAATGGTTATGTAATCCATAAAACGTACATGGATACTTATACCATAGACTATGTTTCTCATTTCCATTCTTCTTATATTCAAATAATACATTGGAATAATAGAGTTTCGTATACCTTTTAGGTCGGTTCTTGTTGCAAGTATATTGGGGAGAAACTATATTCACTCCTTCGGGATGTTCACCTCTCATTCAAGATGCCTTCCATTCTCTGTCATTCTCATGAAGTGATGTTCCTTCACTTTGTAAAAGGTATTTCTGTAATGGATTATGTTTTTCTCTTGAATCATTTCTTGCTTCAGTAACCTTGGATCATTCTTCAACTTATCCTTTTCCAAATCCCAAACCTGCATAGTGAGGTATTTCCACAACCTTTATGGGATTATCCATTCCTTAGCCATTAATTACACTCCCCTTTCTATTATAACCCATCTTGGTTAGTAGTTTAAAACCAATACCATGAGTATGTTTCTCAAATTCACCCAAAGAGGTATCTGCCTTCTAAGGGGAAGAAAGAGAAAATGATGACTCACTTACACTACATACCTCAGTGTTAGATTTTGAATCTATGGTAGAAGACGATCTTCTTGGCTTGGTAAATTCCTCTTTTTCCTCCACTCTTTTAGATTTCCAATTATTTTCTAAATGTTCATCCTTAGCTTGCAATTCAAGATGCAAATTTTTCTTCTCATCCTCAGAGACTCACAGTAACCTTCTCAATTCATAATTCTCTTCCTGAATCTGTTGGTTAATCTCTTCCAGTTCCAGAAGTCTTTCTCACTTCAAATATTTCCCCATGATTGTCCTTTTGCAACCTGCTCTTCAACTACAAATCCTAGCAAACCAACTCTGATACCAAACTTGATCCAAAAATCCACTAACTTGATTTGAAAATATTTTAAGGGTGAATTGTATTAACTTAAATTATAAAGTTTAAAAGTAAAATGAAGAAAATGAACATGGGAATCAAACGAAAAAATACACATGAAAGTTGATAACAGAGTTCACCCATCTTGGGATAAGTATCTGGGCCCACTTCAACCACGCAACCTCTCCAGTAACGATGTCAAATGCTTAATTACTTCAATTGGTCTCCAATATTCACATAACATTTTTCTTTGGCTACTATAGGAAGGTTGCAACATGCTTGGGAAAAAATTTCCCTTCTCTTCCTACAGTAAAAAGGATTGAAAATGATCGGTCCTTCAATTATACAAGAAAACACATCTTTATAATAATGCATACTAAAAAAAACCTTTAAATGAAAAGCCATTGGTCTGCTGCAAAATGGTTTACTATCGTTGCAAAACCTTTCTCCAGTCTTGGTTTTCCATATTGGATACAAAAAACCCACTTCTCCAAAGTGTATGTAGGAAATACTTATGCATAAATCAATATTACAACAAAACCATTACAAATTCAGGCCTGTGGCCTAACGATAAAGGGTTTTGTTATAATACAACGGGTTGGTAGTTCAAATCCCATGCCTATTGGGATTTATTGGGCTTATGAAATATTTGGTTCAGAAATATAATCTGATTCCATGCCATAACAAGTCGTAACTCATTGGCGCACTGGTTATATGGATAACTATATGGGTGGATTTTGCAGGGTCAAACTTGCAGACCTCCCCCTTTGGTGTATAGTTATAAAAATATAAATTTAAATATAAAATCATGGCAATTTGTTTCAATTTTTCANAAACCAACTCTGATACCAAACTTGATCCAAAAATCCACTAACTTGATTTGAAAATATTTTAAGGGTGAATTGTATTAACTTAAATTATAAAGTTTAAAAGTAAAATGAAGAAAATGAACATGGGAATCAAACGAAAAAATACACATGAAAGTTGATAACAGAGTTCACCCATCTTGGGATAAGTATCTGGGCCCACTTCAACCACGCAACCTCTCCAGTAACGATGTCAAATGCTTAATTACTTCAATTGGTCTCCAATATTCACATAACATTTTTCTTTGGCTACTATAGGAAGGTTGCAACATGCTTGGGAAAAAATTTCCCTTCTCTTCCTACAGTAAAAAGGATTGAAAATGATCGGTCCTTCAATTATACAAGAAAACACATCTTTATAATAATGCATACTAAAAAAAACCTTTAAATGAAAAGCCATTGGTCTGCTGCAAAATGGTTTACTATCGTTGCAAAACCTTTCTCCAGTCTTGGTTTTCCATATTGGATACAAAAAACCCACTTCTCCAAAGTGTATGTAGGAAATACTTATGCATAAATCAATATTACAACAAAACCATTACAAATTCAGGCCTGTGGCCTAACGATAAAGGGTTTTGTTATAATACAACGGGTTGGTAGTTCAAATCCCATGCCTATTGGGATTTATTGGGCTTATGAAATATTTGGTTCAGAAATATAATCTGATTCCATGCCATAACAAGTCGTAACTCATTGGCGCACTGGTTATATGGATAACTATATGGGTGGATTTTGCAGGGTCAAACTTGCAGACCTCCCCCTTTGGTGTATAGTTATAAAAATATAAATTTAAATATAAAATCATGGCAATTTGTTTCAATTTTTCATCGGTGGTTCGTTGGGCTAAGCAGTTGGTTGTTGGTGGTGAGGTCGGGGATTCAATCCACCTATCCGATGGTTTGAGAACTGATAAGGGCCTTTTTTGGAAAATGTGGCTTTCCATGTGGCGACCCCTGACTGGCCCACATGAAGGCCACTTCACTGCCTTAACCTACATACGTTAGTTCCATGTCATTGCCATGTCAATACCACTTGGTAGTGCCATGTCATCCTACCATAATTCCAGCTGTCCTTCCACATCATGCTGCCATAGTGCCATTGTCCTACCATGTCAACATTTGTATGGTCCAATCAACCACCACGTTAGCATCTGTACTATCCATTTATCACGCCGCATCATTAATGTAGAGTGCCACATTAGCATATGTACTTCCATGTCATGCCCATAATGCCACATGTCACATCTTGGTGATTCCACGTGTCACCCCTATCATCATTTTTTCCTGTTTGGACAAAACTTTAGAAAACCGTAACTTTCTCATACGACATATGTTTGACCTTGTTTAAACGTCCTTGGAAATATCTCGTCGAACTCTTCGACATGAGTAAATTTTCATCAAAATTAGAGAACATCAAATTTTCTTGGTTTTAGATATCCTCCTCGATCAAAATCAGTCATCTGTCATGACATGTGGCTCTTTCACTACTTTCCACCTATCATGACATGTAGCACTTATATTGCGTCGCGAACCATTCCCTCAGAATGCCAAATCATTTTGACACATGTCACAATCACCATTTTAAATGTGGATCTCCTACGTTGGGGATGTGGCTATACACGTCATCACTAAGTCAATGGTCATCGATGGATCCACGTCTTCTTCGTCTTAAGACTCCCTACAATTCCTTGTACTTGAGCACAATGATTACTAGATATTCTAGCAAAGGGATAAGATTTATTCACTTTACTGAATCATTGATCGATATCACATTGTTCCCACTCTCTTATCAATGATCCATGTCCATTCTCAGATTTCCTCACCATCAGAGTGCCTCCACTCTACTGTCATGGAACACTCCGACCATCAGACTCCTACGGTGACTGCTACAATGGATCCAACAATCCTTAATCCCATCATCCAATGGTAAGGATTTTCTAAGAGCTTACAATAGCTCGACAATTAGGGTTTCTAAATTTCCTCCTTTAATTGAATCCTGCACTGATCACCAACTAAGATTTAGTCTTGTCCTCTCGTAGATCTATGGTCCAGATTGTTTCTCGAAGTCCCCCTCCATCGGAGTACATCCCCTTCAGGAATCCATGGTCGCTCTGACCACCAAGCTCCGATGATACTCATTGTAACAGATCTAATGCTCTAGATGCCACCAAAGTCACTATTTTATGGATCAATGGTCCTTGTTGACTCAGAGTCTCCTTCGAACCTTTCCTTGGGCACTCTAATGGCCTCACTATCCGACCAACAGTCTAATTTTTTTCTTTATGATGATCCAACGACCTCGGTCCCTTCTGGCTTAAAGTCAAGGTTCTCATTCGATTAAAAATCCAATTTAGGACTTAAATGCTCAAAGAATTCTTCTAAGGCTTATCGGGACTTCAAAAAATATCACCTTGCTATGAAAACCACTATGGCATTCTCTCTTGACCACTTAGGTGGAGATTTGTATCTCCCGGGCTGTCCATACTAGGATAGAGGATTCCATGGAAGAATTAAGGCTCTCTGAACTACACAAAGACCTCCCTTAGGCATTGAGACATTCCAATTCCTATCTCAGGGTACCTCTACCCATTCCTTCTAGTAAGAGTTTAAATCCTTTGACCATTCAAAGACTTGGACTTCATGCTTTCTCCAAGTCCAGGAGATATATGAGACTTACAACCCTCTCCGACCTTCCTTGGGCCACTATTTTGGTTAAGATATTGTTCCTTCAAGGAGGAAGGTTATAACACTTACGTCCTCTCAAACCTCTCATTTGTCTCTTACATTATATGCATGGTTATCGTTTCATGATTTCTCTAATTCCAAGAGATATTGAGGCTTACAACCCTCTCTGGCCTCCCTCGGGCCACTATTTTGGTTAAGGTATTGTTCCTTCGAGGAGGAAGGTTATAACACTTAATTCCTTTCAAACCTCTCATTTGTCTCTTAGTTTATATGCATGGTTATCACAGTCCCGAGCCAAACCCTTGACCACAAAGGTGTCCCCGTGAAGCCAACAAAGCTTTGATACCAAATGTAAATTTTAACCCTATAAAATATTTTACTGCAAACAAATTTCAATAAAAGAATAGAAAAGATATAATGGAAAATACACACATTACACAGAGATTTTTCCCCTGGAAACTCAGACTGAGAAAACTAACATATTTTATATTCATTCATAGTGATACATTGTTTACAATACAATATACATATAGGATCCAGTGACATCCAAAACCCTAACCCAATAACATGGATTAGTCAACAACCCTAATTCCTTAACCGGAAATAGAAAAACATCGACAAAAACCATGTAGCGAAAAACCTCCCAATAGTGGACACAAAAATCGAGGCGACATGAAAAATGAGGCAAAAATGCGACATGCTTCCCGAGGAAATAGGGGGGCCTAGGATCCCCCCCTCAAACCCCCTTGCGCGACTGGCGCAACATAGCAGACACTAGAGCTAGTCATGAAAATAATATAACACATACCCAACATTACAACCCTATCTAGCCTCCCTCAGGCCACTATTTTGGTTAAGGTATTATTCCCTCAAGGAGGAAGGTTTTAACACTTACTTCCTCTTGAACCTCTCATTTGTCTCTTAGTTTATATGCATGGTTATATTTCCATGCATATCACACTATACTCATTATTACCCCACTGTACACACAGGAGGCACAAACATACAATTCTATGCATGATTACATTCACATGAGGGAACCTTTTGTACAGTTCCTTAATCATTCAAAGTAAAATCCAGGGTCCTCCTGCTTAGATATGCACTATACATGCAATTCCATACAGATACATTATCATTCAAGTACAAAGGCCTCCCAATGGGACAACACCAAGCCCATAAATCTGGCATGCATGTTCATGATTACAAATTCTTACATCCATCCATATGTTTCAATTCAATTACACAGGGTATATAGATACTTATCTATTACAATTGGTGACCAACCAACTAGCTGTTGGTGTATTCTTTTCCATCCAACTATAGGTTCTACTTGCTCAGTAAATTTGGCATCGGGCCACCCCCGTGTCAAGTCATGATACCACTAGGGGATTCTCTCATTGTTGACTCATCACGTCAAGAAGATAACTCAAGAGGTTACTCTCCTCCACTCCTTTGGTAGAAGAAAAATATTCCCTTATTCCCCACTTATCTCGAGACCTCCACGGGGTTTATCAGATGCCCTTCCTGTTGGATATCCTTTGCAGACAAGAGTCCCTTCACAACTACACTCTCCCTTAGTTCCCTCTCCATCTAGTGCTAGTTTCCTTCCAGCAACATCAAGCCTCCAACCCTCTTTTGCTCCAGTCTGGGCTTCGAGTCTTCTTTTCTCCAACTCATAACTCTCCCACAAGTTCTATCTATGTCCCCTCCTTGCATGCACCCGTGCATTCTCCTATTTTCCTCTGCTCCTATATGAATTCGTGCATCCCCTGCACATAATCACTTGTTGTTGGTTGTGGAGCTTGATTATCTTCCTGATTTATAGGTCTTTTACTTTTAGCCGTGTTTATATCTCATGAAGTATTTACACCCCAGAAGTATGTACACTCTTCCACGCGGGGGAGTGTAGAGGGTGAGTACCCCCTCTGCGAGGTCAGGGGGGCCTATTCCCCCGGCTGGAGGGTTTGGGGGCAAGTGGGCCCCCAGCGGGGGTTCGAGGGCGAAGCCCCCGAAGAAAAAATTTCCTTGTAAAAGTATATTGTAATTTCATTGTAAACTTGGACCGTTCATTATAAGGTCGCAAATCTAATGGTAGAGATTATGTTAGGGTTTTTTGCCCTAGAAGGCAGCCCACTTTTATGAGGGAAATGTATCGCGGCTATGGATGGTGGTGAATATTGTATTCTG
>SNQJ01S0077473.1:42010-59209 GCA_010110895.2 Picea sitchensis | reverse complement strand
GTTACGGTAAGTGCTTTTTAATTATGGAAAAGTTACCCATAAACCCATACTTCAGAATCTTTCACACTCTGAAGTGGAATATTATTTTTTAATATTTGTAGAACTATGAATTTAACTATACATTATATCAAAGTGGAAAACATGGAAGTGGGATCATAAGTGGGATATCATTTTTTTAATATTTGTGGTATATGAGTTTAAGTTTACATTATGGTGGTCTTATTTCAAAGTGTTAAGTATGTTTTATTGGTGCTTTTATAACTAGATATTTTTCTAGTCTTTTCACGGTACTAAATTTATATTTTTGGTTTTCCATTTTTTATAATCTCAAAAAATGTTTTTAGCTTTAGAGGCTCCCATCAACTAACTTTCATTGATAATGCTTATTTTCAGATTTTCCTGGTAGGGACTATAGTGCTATGCATCACTTGTTTTCTCTAGTCCCTTCTCTTTTGTTCTTTTACTTTTGTTTTTCTTCTACTTAAAAGTTTTTCTTTGTGGAAGTTCTACCCAACAAAGTGTTGAAACCGCATCCTTCTTCTTCCTTCTTTTCCACTCTTTTTATATCCTTCTTTGTGAGTAGTTCTTCTTCAATGAGAGAGAACTACTTCCTCCCTTCCTCCTCTTTCTATATCCTTCATGTTATTCTTCTCCGAGACCTTCTTTCATGATGACCTTCTCTTTCCTTCTTTGCTTCTTATCTTCCACCTTCTCTCATGGGAGTGATGGTCCCTACTTTTAAAGAGAAGACACTCCCCCTTTAAATAATGCATCCACCATCATAAATGTAATAAAGGCCTCACAAATAAATGACCTAGCCACTTATTAATTCCATGGAAAACTTACATGGTGATTTACCTTTGATCCCATGTGTAATATTCTCATTTCTAAACCCCGTTTATATGTAATTAATCATGATTGATGACTTCATGCAATGGCATATGAATATTGTAAAATGTATTATTGTTTAATTAAAAAATGCAACTAGTTGAATGATAGGTGAAGCCTTGAAAGTACTGACAATGATACCACGAGAGGGATTAGTAAGGGGTAGAGAAGGGGGATTCATGTATAAAAGAACCCAAAGCCACCTTGGTGAATAATGAGGAGGAAATAGCCATAATTCCTCTAGCTTGTAGTTGAAGCGAGACAGTTAATGGGAAGGGGTTGGTAGTTGAACAACCAACCACCCCAATGAATGGAAGTATGGGGAAGGACTGGCTAGGACATCAGAGGCTGTAAACCAAATGTACCATTGAGTACCATGTTTCATTTTCTAAGCTGAAACCATGTTGAATCCGTGGACTCCTTTTGATAGAAGGAAATGAGGGGACATGTTGAGAACCTTCTCAAGTGATTATGTTCAGGGGACACACAAATTCAAATAGGAGTAGAGGAAAATATGAGAATGCACGGGTGCATGCAAGGAGGGGACATCAAGAGAACTTGTGGGAGATTTATGAGTTGGAGAAAAGAAGACTCGAAGCCCAGACTAGAGCAAAAGATGGTTGGAGGCTTGATGTTGCTAGAAGGAAACTAGCACTAGATGGAGAGGGCAATAAGGGAGAGTGTAGTTGTGAAGGGACTCTCGCGTGCAAAGGATATCCAACAGGAAGGGCATATGATAAATCTTGTGGAGGTCTTGAGCTCAGTGGGGAAGAAGGGAATATTTTTCTGCTACCAAAGGAGTGGAGGAGAGTAACCTCTTGAGTTATCTTCTTGACGTAATGAGTCAATAGTGAGAGAATCCCCTAGTGGTATCATGGCTTGGCACGAGAGTGGTTTGTTGCCAAAGTTACTGAGAAAGTGGATCCTATGGTTGGGTGGAAAGAAATAAACCAATAGTCAGTTGGTTGGTCACCAATTGTAATAGATAAGTATCTCTATACCTTATGTAATTGAATTGAAACATATGGATGGATATAAGAATTTGTAATCATGAACATGCACGCCTAATTTATGGGCTTGGTGTTGTCCCATTGGGAGGCCTTTGTACTTAAATGATAATGTATATGTATGGAATTTCATGTGTAGTGCATATCTAAGCAGGAGGACCCTACATTTTACCTTGAATGATTAAGGAATTGTACAAAAGGTTACCTCATGTGAATGTAATCATGGATAGAATTGTATGTTTGTTCCTCCTATGTGTGTGTACAATGGGGTAATAAGGACTATAGTGTGATACCTGTGAAAATATAACCATGCATATAAACTAAGAGACAAATGAGAGGTTCGAGAGGAAGTAAGTGTTATAACCTTCCTCCTTGGAGGAACAATACCTTAACCAAAATAGTGTCCCGAGGGAGGCCGGAGAGGGTTGTAATATTGGGTATGTGTTATATTCTTTGCATGACTAGCTATAGTTTCTAGGGGGGTTTGAGGGGAGGCCGCTAGGCCCCCCTTTTTCCTCGAGAAACGTGTCACATTTTTGCCTCATTTTTCGTGTCGCCTCGATTTTCTTGTCCATTGTTGGGTGGTTTTTTGGCACATGGTTTTTGCTGATGGTTTTCTATTTCCAGTTTAGGAATTAGGGTTATTGACTAATCCAGGTCATTGGGTTAGGATTTTGGATGTCGCTGGCTCCTATATGTATATTGTATTGTAAACAATGTATCACTATGAATGAATATAAAATATGTTCGTTTTCCCAGTTTGGGTTTCCAGGGGAAAGATCTATGTGTAATGTGTGTATTTTCCATTGTATCTTTTTTTTTTCTTTTATTCAAAATATGTTTGCAGTAAAATATTGTACAAGGTTAAAATCTACATTTGGTATTAGAGCTTTGTTGGCTTAAGGGGAATGCCTTTGTGGTCAAGGGTTTGGCTCGATAATGTGATAACCATGCATATAAACTAAGAGACAAATGAGAGGTTGGAGAGGAAGTAAGTGTTATAACCTTCCTCCTTGAAGGAACAATACCTTAACCAAAATAGTGGCCCGAGGGAGGCCGGAGAGGGTTGTAAGCCCCAGATATCTCCTGGACATGGAGAAAGAATGAAAATACAACCATGCATATAAACTACGAGACAAATGAGAGGTTCGATAGGAAGTAAGTGTTATAACCTTTCTCATTGAAGGAAAAATACCTTAACCAAAATAGTGGCCCGAGGGAGGCCAGAGAGGGTTGTAAGCCTCAGATATCTCTTGGACTTGGAGAAAGCATGAACTCCAAGTCCTTGAATGGTCACAGTATTTAAACTCTTACTAGAAGGAGTGGGTATAGGTACCATGAGATAGGAATTGGAATGTCTTAATGCCTGAGGGAGGTCTTTGTGTAGTTTAGAGAGCCTTAATTATTTTATGGAATCCTTTGTCCTAGTATGGACAACCTAGGAGATGAAAATATCCACCTATGTGGTCAAGAGAGAATGCCTTAGTGTTTTTCAAAGCAAGGTGAGATTTCTTGAAGTCCTAGTAATCCTTAGAAGAATTCCCTTAGAATTTAAGTCCTAAATTGGATTGTTAATCGAATGATAACCTTGTCTGTAACCCATAAGGGATCGAGGTCGTTGGATCGTCATATCGAAAATATCTAGAATGTTGGTCGGATAGTGAGGCCATCAGAGTGCCCAAGGAAAGGTTGCAAGGAGGCTCTAAGTCAACAAGGACCATTGATCCATAAAAGAGTGGCTTTGGTGGCGTCTAGAGCAATAGATCCATTACAATGAATATCATTGGAGTTCATTGGTTGGAGCGGCCTTGGATTCCTTAAGGGGATACACTCTGATGGAGGGGGACTTTGAGAAACAATCTGGACCATAGATCGACGAGAGGACAAGAGTAAATATTAGTTGTTGATCGGTGTAGGATTTGATTAAAAGAGGAAATTTAGAAACCCTAACTGCCGAGCTATTGTAAGCTCCGAGTGAATCCTTACTGTTGGATGACCAGATTAAGGATCATTGGATCCATTGTAGTGGTCACCATAGGAGTCTAATGGTCGGAGTGGTCAATGACACTAGAGTGGAGGCACTCCGACGGGGAGGAACTCTGATAATGGACGTGGATTGTTGATTAGAGAGTGGGAACAATGTGATCTCAGTCATTGATTCAATGAAGAAAATATATCCTATCCCTTTGCTAGAGTCGCTAGTGTTCATAGTGCTCAAGTACAAGGAATTGCAAGGAGTCTAAAGATGAAGAAGACATGGATCCATCAATGACCATTGACTCAATGATGACGTGTATAGCCACGTCCCCAACGTAGGAGATCCACATTTCAAATGTTGATTGTGTCGTGTGTCAAAATTATTTGGCATTCTGAGGGAATGGATTGTGGCACAATATAAGTTCCACATGTCACAATAGGTGGCAAGTAGTGAAAGGGCCACATGTCATGACAAATGATCGATTGTGATCCAGGAGGATCTCTAAAACCAAGAAAATTTGATGTTCTCTAATTTTGATGAAAATGTACTCATGTCGAAGAGATCGATGAGAGATCTCCAACGACATTTGAAAAAGGTTAAACAAACATCGTATGAGAAAGTTATGGTGTTCTAAAGTTTTGTCTAAATAGGAAAAAATGATGACAGGGGTGACATGTGGAATCACCAAGATGTGACATGTGGCATTATGGACATGACATGGAAGTACGCATGCTAATGTGGTACTATATTGTTGATGAGGCATGATGACTAGATAGTACAGATGGTGACATGGTGGTTGATTGGACCATACAAATGTTAGCGTGGTAGGACAATGGCACTATGGCAGGCTGACGTGGAAGGACAGGTGGAAGTATGGCAGGCTAACATGGCACTACCAAGTGGTAGTGACATGGAGATGATGTGGTGCTAACGTATGTAATTTACTAGGCAGTGACGTGGCCTTCACGTGGGCTAGTCAGGGGTCGCCACATGGAAAGCCATATTTTCCGAAAAAGGGCCTTATCAGTTTTGAAACCGTCAAGTAGGTGGATTAAACCCCCAACCTCACCACCAAAAACCAAATTCTTAGACCAATGGACCACTGATGAAAACTTGAAACAAATTTCCATGATTTTATATTTAAATTTTTATTTTTATAACTATACACCAAAGGGGGAGGTCTATGAGTTTGACCCCGCAAAATCCACCCATATAGTTATCCATATAACCAATGCACCAATGAGTTACGACTTGTTATGGCATGGAATTAGATTATATTTGTGAACCAAATATTTCATAAGCCCAATAAATCCCAATAGGCATGGGATTTGAACTGCCAACCTATTGTATTATAACCAAACGCTTTACCATTAGGCCACAAGCCCAAATTTGTAATGATTTTGTTGTAATATTATTTTATGCAGAAGTATTTCCTACATACACTTTGGAGAAGTGGGTTTTTTGTATCCAATTTTGGAAAACCAAGACTGGAGAGAGATTTTTCAATGATAGTAAACCATTTTACACCATATCAGTGGATTTTCATTTAAATGTTTTTGTTGAGTATGCATAATTATAAAGATGTGTTTTATTGTATAATTGAAGGACCGATCATTTTCAATCCTTTTAACTGTAGGAAGAGAAGGGAAAGTTGTTCCCAAGCATGTTGCAGTCTTCCTAAAGAAGCCAAAGAAATTTTTTATGTGAATATTGGAGACCATTTGAAGTAATTAAGCATTTGACATCATTAATGGAGCGGTTGTGTGGTTGAAGTGGGCCCGAAGATTTAGCCCAAGATGGGTGAACTCTGTTATCAAATTTCTTGTGTATTTTTCCTTTGATTTTGTTGTTCATTTTGTTCATTTTATCCTTTCAATTGTTCTTTTAAACTTTATAATTTAAGTTAAGACAATTCACTCTTAAATTATTTGCAAATCAAATCAATGGATTCTCATATCAAGTTTGGTATCAGAGTTGGTTTGACAGGATTTGTAGTTGAAGAGCATGTTGAAAAAGGACAATCATGGGGAAAGATTTGAAGTGAGAAAGACTTCGAGAACTGGAAGAGATTAACCAACAGATTCAGGAAGAGAATTATGAATTGATAAGGTTATTGCGAGTCTCTGAGGATGAGAAGCAAAATTTGCAGCTTGAATTGCAAGCCAGGGATGAACATTTAGAAAATATTCAAAAATATAAAATAATGGAGGACAAAGACGAATCTACCATGCCAAGAATACCGTATTCTACCATATATTCGCATGGTAAGAAAAGGCATGCTATGGCATGGCATGGAAAGGCATGGCATGGCAACGAAAGGAATGCAATGGCAAGGAAATGCATGACATGGCAAGGAAAGGCATGGCATGGCATGGCATGGAAAGTCAAGGAAATGGCATGGCATGGGATGGAAAGGCATGACAAGGCATGGTATGGCTTGGAAAGGCATGTAAATGGCATGGAAATGGAAAGGCATGGAAATTGTGTTTCAATGACATGTCATGGAAAGGAAGGCATGGCAAGGCATGGAAATTGCGTGGCAATGAAATGCCATGGAAAGGAAAGGCATGGCATGGCATGGCATGAAAAGGCATGGCATGTCAAGGTAAGGCATGCAATGTCAAGGAAAGGAATGGAAATGGCATGGCATGGCTTGGAAAGGCATGGAAATGGCATGGCATGGCAATGAATCACAATGGCATGGCATGGGATGGAAAGGCATGGAAATGGCATGGCATGGCAAGGCATGGAAATGGAATGGAAATGACATGGCATGGCAAGGCATGGAAATTATGTATAAATGGCATGGCATGACAAGGCATGGAAATGACATTTCATGGAAAGGCATGGAAATGACGTATAAATGGCATGGCGTGCATGTCATGGAAAGGAAAGGCATGGCATGGCATGGCATGGCAAGAAATGGCATGGAAAGATATGGCATGGCATGGAAAGGCAAGGCATGCAATGGCAAGGCAAAGCATGACATGGCAAGGAAATGCATGGAATGGCATGGCATGGCAAGGCAAGGAAATGCATGGCAAGGCAAGGCAAGGAAATGCATGGCAAGGCAAGGCATGGCATGGCAAGGAATGAAAAGGCATGAAAAGGTAAGGCATGACATGGCAAGGAAAGGAATGCAATGAAATGACAAGGCATGGCATGGCTTGGAAAGGAAAGGCAAGACATGACATGGCATGGCATGGAAACTCAAGGAAAGGCAAGGCGTGGCATAGCTTGGCAAGGCATGCAAAAATTTTCACCTACACTTAAAATGTCATAAACACTTAATTGGATGGAAATGAACTTTGTGATATAAATTTAAGTCATATGTCCCTAGAAAAAATGTTTTTTATTTCTTGGGATGAGAAAGGTTTCTTTTTTGTTATTCTTGTTTCATTGCAATCCACATTTTGATTTGACTTTTTCCTTGCATAATGTTATGGAAAGTTATATTTATCGTTGTGTATATTAAAATGGGAAGCTACATGACAAGATATGGGAAGCTACATGAAAATGGCATGGCATGGCATGGCTTGGAAATGCATGGCAATGGCATGGCATGGCTTGGCAAGGCATGGCAATGGCATGGCATGGAAATGACATGCCATGGAATGGCTTGGTAAGGCATAGCATTGACATGGCATGGAAAGGAAATGGCATGGCATGGCATGGAAAGGAATGGAATGGAAATGACAAGGCATGGAAATGGCATGGCAATGGAATGCAATGGGATGGAATGACAAGGCATGGAAATGGCATGGAAATGCATGTAAATGGAATGGATTGGCAGGGCATGAAAATGGCATGGCAGGGCATGGAAAGGCATGGCAATGGCATGGCATGGAAATGGCATGGAATGAACAGGTTTGTGGGATTGGGTTTGGGAGGGTCCTTTGTCTCCTTGTGTGCTCTAACCCAAAAATTGGGTAGAAATATAGTGCAACCAAATCTCATAGATGGTGAAGGGAAAGTAATAATGGTTTCAAGTCTACCTGGAGGAATTTTGGTAGCATAACATTTCTTTCTATGGTGTGTCATGAAATGTAACCTCAAAACCTTTATTTGTAGGTGGAAAATGATACTCGTTCTAAGATCTAGTTTCCATGTGAACTCTCTCATTGTATTGATCAAAATCAATAAGTTTAGTGGACATCATGGAGGAATGAATACATGTTATTAATAATTGATGGGTTTAACAAAATTTACATATACCCACTAGTCAACCTAAACAAACATGAGTGCATTAATGAGTCATTGACTAGTCTTTTTGGCATTTATGAATGATTACACATAAATCAAATAATTTTATATATGCCATGCATAGAAAGAAGGGAATAATGTGTGTGCCCTAGAAAATGGTCAAATTATGGATTGAATCAACTAAGAAACTAACAACTAGGATTCTCAAAGGAATGTCAAGGGAAGGATAGGGTTTGAAGAGCCCCACTTGTAACAACCCGTGATAAGATATTGGTAGGTGCATGTACTTCATATTATAAATATATATGAAGTGTTTGGGTTGTCCAAATGTTGTGTACTTGCATAATTGAATTTTAGCTTATCACATCTTCATAATTGAGTAATTCTAGTACTAGTTATGGAGGTTAATTTGACATAACATTGAGCTGAGATTGTTAAGTGATTTACAATTATGTAGAAGATAAATGACACAATTTATTTCTATAATAAAGTATTGTAATATGCTATTTTTTAGGTCACAATATTTTCAAGTGACCACTATTTGAGAGTGGAATGTCATTGGATTTAGACGGAGATGATTCAAGGGGTAGTCCATATTGTTGGTTGTGCGTTAGAATATGGATATCCACAACATTCATGAAAATAATTCAAAATGAATGATTTATCGATGATGTAGAGATACATGATTGATTAACAAGAAATTACTTGAGAACCATTAATTCCTTATTGATTTAGCACTTAGAAATATTTTCCAGCATAATATATTATTTAATGCGTAACAAAATTATTTATAATCACTTTAGAAAAAAAATCAAGGGATTAATACACGTAAAATTCATACACTTTGAAATTCAAAGACCTTGAAATCCATATATTCATCAACATAAAATGCATAAACAACGTGATTCATAAAAAATGTAACATGATATATATATATTCAACATCGTCTAAATTGTATAGTTTTTACAAAATGGAACCTCGTTCCCAATATACAAAGTGACATCAAGTGCCCTAACATAAAAATCATCCATATGGTGCCCTAGATACAAATGACAGTAGTTGGTCAATCATTGACCACTACAAGCCTCTCCACCCTTACGAGCATCCTAGAAATCTATCTTTCTTCTCTTGCTTGAGGAAGCAACTTGAGTGGTTCTAGGCCTGGGTGTGCTTCGACGCTCTGGAGACTACACAAAGACAAAACATTTTTATAAGTTTTTTCCTCAATGGATTAATAGACATAAAAAATGATACTTTGAAATTTAACCTAAGAAAACTCACCGCATATGCTATTGTCAATCGTGAGGGTGTTACCCTCCTCCGCGACCCTAATCTCTTTGTGATTCCACCCTGCATTAGTTATAAGGATCAAGCCAATAAGATTAAACAAATATGTGTAAAATCAAATTCATGATACATAAAAAATTATCATCAACACATTATCTCACCGTGAATATCTTGGGACTCTATGGAGATTCATTGGAAAATGGAGCACTAGGTTGTACAACCTTCTATGAGGAAACCTCGACTATGGAAGCCTTGGTGGATGGGGCCGATGGAGATGGTGGTGGGGGTGGGTGGTATACAAGTACATTCACTATATATGGATGCAATGGAAGAGGTGGCATGGATGGGTAGCCTACATGTGAATCCAATGAGGATGTGTGCAATAATACAAATGTTGGGGGTGGGCTGCGATAAACTCCCACATGTTGTAGAAGTTATTTCAACTCCCTAGGCTTGGATAAAAGTAACCCAGAAGCAAGGATGAGGTGCCCAAGGAGTGCAATAGTACTATATCTAGAAAATATTTCTGCATCCTGCATACATATTAATAATATTGAACTACTAGTACCAAATAGTAAAATTCAAAAACATAAACACACAAAATTTGAGAATTATATGATATTTAACTCTACACATGGTACCTGAGATGCAGGTGACTTGTCCATCCCATATGGACTTTCCTTGGCATCGCCTACTCCCAAATCCTGTAGAAACACAAAAAAATTACAAAGTTGAGGATGTCATAAAATAAAGAAATGATGATGGTGAATTTATCAAATGTGACACATACCTCTATGTGGAGTGTGCCCAATGAGTATGATAGCTCTACTGTTGCATCAGTGGTGGGGATAGCAACTAATGCATCCATCAGTGTAGAGGATCTAGTGCTTGGGCGTAACAACTGCAAAACAACATACAATAATATATATATATATATAATACAAAATAAATATATAACGATAAAGAACATAGAGAGGGTTAAAATATTAACCTCCTCCATGAAGCTATGTTTTCCACTGGGCTTTATAGGCCCATAACATGTCTTCCCGCAACTCGTGCATCTATGAGGTTCACATGGACGACTGCTATGTCCATGTTCTCTTTCCTCACTATAATATGTTGTGCATGTTGAATCTCCAACCCCTCTATCAATGTCACTGGTAGGCACCTCTTGCCAGGATAGTGCAACAAAGCTACTGTGATGCACTAGGATATGATTCAATGATGAAATGACTAGTTGTACATGTTTCAAGATCTCTGCAACATGAGGATGTTGGGTAGGGGGCTAGGCCTTCCCCTGGGGGGATGAGGACCTAACATGGGATCGGTCTCGACATGATCTTGGTCATGTACGGTCCCTCAACTCACCCTATGGAAGTCACCCATGTCAAATTAGTTGACATGTTTACCCAAAATAATCTCAGCTAATAATTTTCTTAGAAAATATGACGACACCTCCCTGTTATTGTAGGGAGGTTTATCAAATACCATATACCACCTATCCATCCAGTTTTGACTAATCTGGGGATGGATGCACCAATCAATGGAGAGGGATTTCTTGGTCATTGGTAGTTCTTCTCCATTTCTAGGATCCCTAAATACAGTCAATATTTTTTGTTTTGAAATGCTCAAGTCTCTGACTTGGTTTCTGTCCAAACCAGTGCTATAGTACTCATATATTCTTGCCCTATAATCAGAGATAGAGGTCAATTTACCTTGGGCACTTGCAATGGAATTCACAAGGATGTACAAAGAAGTGGCCAGGGAGACTCTGCTAGGCTATCTAGTGTCCCTTAATTGTTCCTCAAGGGTTTTTAATATGGCCAACCCCTCATCGATTTGACTGTTTACATTCGGTGGTTGTGTGTTAATTTTTCTATGAGAAAGGTTAAGCATGAAGTTCATTGAATTTCAACATTTGTCTTAACGATAACCAATAATGTTGCAGCAACCAAGATCACAAGAAGAAACAACATGCGCAAGAACACAAGAAGTATCCTGGGAAACCCTTCTCAACAAGGGAAGAAAACCCAGCCAAATCCTTTACTATATTATTCAAGAGAAATACCTTCACCACCAATAAGACCTAGCACACAAGAGGGTGATCAAACCCTGGAAGACTACTTCCCAAGAGAGGTGCACACTTTTTCCAAGAAGATGTACTTGCTTAAATTTCCAAACTCACATGAAAGATATGATTCCTCAATGGGGAATTTACCTTTACTTATAATAAACTGAACCTGTCAACAGAAGTGTCTATTGGAACAACAGGACCGACCTCTCTATCTCATAATATAATTAATATTGACCAGATTAATTATCTTTTGCATTAATTAACAATTACATTAAGGTGGGGCCGACCTATATCCTTTACATTACAATTAGGGTTACAGATAGGTATGACTCTTGAAAAATATAGCAAGGGATATCATATACCCACTAGTGCTCATCCACTAGGGACACATCCATATGGATGTCCATATCTCTGGCTCACTGTATTACATAGAAGAACCACTTCTAGTGCTCAACCACTATGATCACGTTCACCTATGCTCATCCACATGCACGTCCACTCAACATATATTCTTTCCCACTGCATTACACAGGAGAGTTATATGGAGTTTCTCGTCAACTCTCTTCTCAGAGGAGTCTAATACATCATCTTCATTTATGTTCTCATGACGATGCACCAAATACTTTGGGATTTTACACGTTCACCTTGTGCTCAACCACAGGCACGTCCAACTCTGTATATCTCCTTTCTCATTGTGTTACACAGGAGAATCATCTGGATTTCTTCTCAACTCTTTGTAAGGAGGAGGGAATCTCTATGTTCCAGTTATGTCTCATATAGGAACCAAACACCCCTCTCAGGGGATTTCTCTCAGGTTTGTAAGCTGGAGAATGTCTCACGTAGCTGCAAACATCAACACTCCCTCTCAGCTAGGGAGGCATTGTTCATCATGAAAAGTCTCACATGGATGTACTTTGAAATTTGTCTTGGCTGGAGTCATCAACACTCCCTCTCAACTAGGAAGGCATTCTTCACCAAGTTAATTTGGTGAAGACGTTTGCGATCTGCTCATGTGTAGGAAGGTATTGCATGTGTACTATTTTCCTCTGCATCATATCTCTGATATAAAGATATTTCATCTCATCATGTTTCGATCCATCAGGAAACACTGGGTTCTCAAAGATCTTTACACATGGATCTTGGTTATCATCATAGGATCCATCTCATGGTCAAGTAAATCTGTCAAAAGCTTGTTAATCCATATGTCTTCTCATAGTCGATGTTATATACTCTACTTCTATGGTACTCAAGGCCATAAAGTTTTTTTTTCCTGCTGCATCAGATAATCATGGAAATATTCAAGGTAAGACAACAACTAGATGTGCTCTTCCGGTCCCCTCTACTCTCTTCTCAATCTATATCAGCATATCCTGCAAACTCAAGTTCACACTGGAGGCATATCTCTGGCCATATCCAATTGTGCCTCATATATATATCAATACATGATTTATTGTTATCCAGTGAGTCTATCTCGGTTGAATGATGGATTGACTAAGTACACTCACTGCATAACATGAATTTGATCTGGTTTTAACCAGATACATTAATGATCCAATCAGTTGTGGATCAATCTCATCTGAATCATCATCATTCATTTTCTTCAAATCCATCACAGTGGTTTTGCATTCTGTCGTACTGAACTTCCTTAATATTCCCATTGTATATTTTCCTTGACTCAGGAAAATCTCATTAGTCCTCTGTCATACTTCTTGTCCAAGAAGTAGTGCATCATACTCATATCCTTCATCTTGAAATCAGAAGTCAAAGCTAACTTGTATCCAACAAGGCTTTCTGAATAATTCATCAAAATCAGGCTCTCGTCACCAACACTGTAATAATATAGGTTTGAATCAACAATATTGTTGTTGAAACCCAAACTCATCAAGACTCCATCCATCTGATATAGTTTCCAACTCATGGATGGTAGTACGGATGGAAGTGTATTAGGCTTATTGGATCAAGTGTCTCATCATAGGCAACTCCCTCTATTTTGCGAAAATCCTTTGGCTATAGATTTTGTTTTGTATTTCACGACACTTCCATCAACTGCATGTTTGATCTTATAGATCTACTTGGAAGTTACCACCGACTTCTCTTATGGTCTCTGAATAATATCTTGAGCATCATTCTTCTAATATATACTGGTATTATTTTGTTATGGCATATTTCCATACATGTTCTCATGTTGTTTCTCTAAGATAAGGAGGCTCAAAATTAATGAAGTGGCTCATGAGTGAAGGATAGCTCGAAAATCTCTTTTGATTTCTCGGGATGTGCCTTGAGGGGCTTGTATGTTTCTTTTCCTCCTGCAGAGTGATTATAGGTAGGCATTTTATGCCCTACTAAAATATCTCTTGGACATATCTACTAGAGAAACTGGATCAGCTGGAATAATGTTTGTCTCCCTCTGAAATGCTGAAGGGGGAGAAGGTATTGTCTCACTGTCAATCTCCATCTAAGATTATTTGGATCTTTGAAAGGCTATTTCTTCTTCAAAGACAACATATATTCTTGTATCAATATTTCTCTGACCAGGGATGTAGATCTGAAATGTCTTTGATGAATCACTATTTATCCACAAATGTATCCTTTCTCCCTGAAGGGTCTAGCTTTGACTTCTTCTCTTTGGGTACATTCAAATACACTGGGTACCCAAATATCCTGAAGTTTTCAAACTCAGGCTTCACTCCGGTGAAGATTTGGGAGTTATGTTTTTCAAAGTCTGGTGAAGCCTCTTGTTCTGAACATATACCATGGCATTCATGCTTCTGCCCATGGAATCATAGAAAGATTCTGATGATGCATTATTGCATTGATTGTCTCAAGGATGGTTCTATTCTTCCTCTTTGTCAAATAGTTTTGACTCCCTCTAAAGGATAAGCATCTTCCTTTGTTCTTAACCTGTCTGGAACAAGACAACAAGAGGAACCAAAACAAGAATATCTCCTAAAGGAGAATAATGAGTACATCTCTAGAATCAAAACAATTTAAGGATTGTTGTCACAACTACAACACCTACTTGTAATGTAGTAAAATTTAGAAATATAGGTTAGAGGAATGACAATTACAATAATCAAACCTGGAGTCTTCACTTACAGTGTGTTGTTCCTTTGAATGCACTGAGATCCGTCTGAGGGTGCTGATATGATTTCTCCAATGGCACATGGTTGATCTCTGTCCTCTGACATCTTCATGAAGGAGGTATGTTACAGTGACACGTTTTTGTATCACCCAAAATAAGTATTCATTTCAAGCCTTGTCTTCCAGGAACTTGAAGTTGGCACTTGATCCATAAAGCTTATATTTCATCATATTTTTGTTCATCATAATTTTAGATTCTTCACAACCCTTTGTCAACTAGGCTAGAAAACCTAACGGCTAGGCTAGGCTAGCACTTTTAGGTTTTGTTGGAATTATGATTTCCAAGAATAATCCTTTGAAATATAGGAGAACACTGGTGAGATGAAGAGATCCTTCAATGAGTTGCAAAAACCGTAATATTGAAATTTCTGCAGAAATTAGCCAAACCCTAGAAACCCTAGGGCCAAAATTTCAAAATGCTTGGAATTTTTATCTAAATCTTGTCGGAGGTGCGTTGAAGGAGGTTGTACACTCCTATGCCATTTTTAGCCCCAAATTCTCAGTGCCAAGTGCTGTAAACCTCTAGAAGAGAAGGTCGTACAGATTTTCTGGGAACCCTAGGAGGGTCGTACAGTTTCTGCAGAAGAGAGAGAGAGGATGGATGAAAGTTGTTTGTGCAATGGATTCTTCAAGACCTATTCTCTGATACCGTGTTGATTTTTCTATGAGCAAGGTTAAGCATGAAGTTCATTCAATTTTAGCACTTGGCTTAACCATAACCAATAATGTTGCAGAAGCCAAGATCACAAGAAGAAACACCATGCACAAGAACACAAGAAGTATCCTGGGAAACCCTTCTGAACAAGGGAATAAAACCATGCCAAATCCTTTGCTATATTATTCAAGAGAAATACCTTCACCACCAATAATACCTATCACGCAAGAGGGTTCTAAAACCCTAGAAGACTAGCACCCAAGAGAGGTGCACACTTTTCCCAAGAAGATGTACTTGCTGAAATTTCCAAACTCACATGAAAGATATGATTCCTCAATGGGGAATTTACCTTTACTTATACTAAACTGAACATGTTAACAAATTTTCTATTGGCACAACATGGCCGACCTCTCTATATAATAATATAATTAATATTGACCAGATAATAAATATTTTACATTAATTAACAATTACATTAAGGTGGGGCCAACATGTATCCTTTACATTACAATTAGGGTTACAGGCTGGTCTGACACTTGAAAAATATAGCAATGGATATCATATACCCACTAGTGCTCATCCATGAGGGGCAGATCCATATGAATGTCCATATCTATGGCTCACTGCATTACACAGAATAACCACTTCTAGTGCTCAACCACTAGCATCACGTTCACCTGTGCTCATCCGCAAGAACGTACACTCAACATATCTTATTTCCCACTGCATTACACATGAGAGTTATCTGGAGTTTCTCATAAATTATCTGCTCAGAGGAGGCTAATACATCATCTTCATTTATGCTCTCATGACGATGCACCCAACACTTTGGGATTTCACATGTTCACCTTGTTCTCAGCCACAGGAATGTCCAACTCTGTAGATCTCCTTTCTCACTGCGTTACATAGGAGAATCATCTGGAGTTATTTTCAACTGTCTCTAAGGATGAGACCATCTCTACATTCTAGTTCTGTCTCAGATAGGAACCACACACTCCTCTCAGAGGCTTTCTCTCAGGTTTGTAAGCTGGATAATGTCTCATGCAGCTGCAATCATCAACATTGTGGTGGGTTGAGGTTTTTCTCTCCTTGGTTTTCTTATGAGCGGTTAGTATTGTCTTTGTTGGATGTATGAGAGGGGGGGCGAATTAGTAATAGAGTAATCTAATCCTTTTTAACCATATAATGCAAGTGTTATATCAATGTAGAATTATAATCCAATATTTGCAGAGTAAATAAATAATGAACAAATGAAAATTCATACACATACACAGTACACTAGTGTTTTCATGTGGAAATCCAAAGCGAGAGAAAACCACATAATGATTTTTCTTATATGTATTGAAGAATTACATTCATTGAAAGCACCAACTTCCTTGTTTTCCAGCTACAACTAGAAGGAGGCTCCAACCCCCTAGTTTCTCAGGCTCCAACCTGAGGAAAGCTCCAACTCCCCAATTCTCTGGATACAAACTAAAGGAGGCTACAACCCCATATGTTCTCCGGCTACAACCGGAAGGTGGCTACAACCACCTGTCATTGCCCCGTCCAACCACCCTTACGTATAAGTTGAATGATGGAACCGCTGTCACACTATCACTTTGAGATATACTGCTATAAACCTGTACAAATAAACCTGCACCAAACAACATGTACCAATAACCTGAACCATGTATCAACCATGCATCAACATGTACCTCAACCTGCAATCAACATGTACCATAAAAAAGTGCATCAACCATGCACCAACCTGTACCAAACAACCTGTAATTAACTTGTACCATAAACAAGTGCATCAACCATGCACCAACCTATACCTCAAACTGCAAACCTTCCTGAACTTTAACAACAAGAGACTAGCATTTTCATCAAACTTTACTTTAGTCTCACATGACTAGTTTTGGATTAGTCAACAACCCTAACTTGAAATAATCATAACTATGTACCTGTAATGAATAAAGATCTG
>SNQJ01S0077473.1:9211-22584 GCA_010110895.2 Picea sitchensis | reverse complement strand
CCAAGACCTCCAAGCCCTCCTTTCTAAACATCAAATGGTATTTTCCACTCCCCAAGGACTCCCTCCTTCCCACGGTGTTCATGATCATTCCATTCCCCTTGTCCCAGGAAGCTTTCCCCCCAATATCCATCCATATTGCCACCCCTTTGCACAAAAAAAATAAATTGAGAAAATGGTCCAGGAACTCCTTACTATAGGCATCATCCGTCCTAGTACGAGCCCTTACTCATCTCTGGTCATCATGGTACTGAAGAAAGAAGGTTCTTGGAGAATGTTTCCTAACTTCCGTGCTCCCAACAAACTAACCATCAAAGACAAATTTCTCATTCCTGTCATTGATGACCTCCTGGATGAATTGAGTGGTGCCCAATTCTTTATCAAACTTGGTCTTCGCTCGGGCTATCACCAGATACGTATGAAAGAGGCTGACATCCCCAAGACCGCCTTTCACACTCATGAGGGCCACTATGAGTTTTTGGTCATGCCCTTTGGCTTGTGTAACACCCCCTCCACCTTCCAGAGCCTCATGAACCATGTCTTCTACCCTTTTCTCTGTCATTTTGTCTTAGTTTTCTTTGATGATATCCTCATCTATAGAAAAACTTGGTCAGACCATCTTACTCATGTGGATCAAGTTCTCCACCTACTCTCTCAGCACCAACTTTTCTTGAAACAGTCCAAATGTGCTTTTGGTGCCTCAGAAGTAGAATACTTGGGTCATCTGGTGGGAAAGGCTGGCGTCAGGGTGGACCCAAAAAAGATTGAATCTATGCAAGACTGGCTGCACCCAAAGACTCTCAAAATCTTGTGTGGATTTTTGGGCCTAACAGTGTATTATCGCAAGTTTGTTAAGAACTACAGAAAGATTGCAGCACCTCTCACGGCTCTCCTAAAAAGGAACTCTTTCACTTGGAATCCAACAGCTACTCAATCTTTTCAAACCTTGAAGATGGCCATGTGCACTACTCTGGTTCTGGCCCTTCAAGATTTCACAAAGACCTTTGTGTTGGAATTTGATGCCTCAGGGAAAGGAATCGATGTTGTCCTTATGCAAGAGGGTCGACCTTTGGCCTTCACCAGCAAGCAACTGTCTGAAAGGAATCTAGGCAAACCCATTTATGAAAAAGAAATGTTGGCAATTATGCATGTCGTTGAGCTGTGGCATCCTTATCTCTTGGGGAAATGATTTCAAATTAAGACCGACCATCAAAGCCTCAAGTACTTTTTGGAACAACACATTTCCTCTCAGGAGCAACAAAAATGGGTGACTAAGCTCTTTGGATATGATTATGAGATCATTTACAAGAAGGGAAAAGACAATGTCGTGGCAGATGCACTGTCCCAGAAATATGAAGACAAAGGATCCCTTTTTTCTCTTTCCTTCATTGTACCTGATTGGCTCCAAGCTGTGCGCTAGGAATGGCTTCAAGATCCCAAAAGTTCACATCTGATCCAGCAATTGCAGAACAAGGCTCCGGCTCTCCCAGGGTACTCCTAGCTCCAGTATGATCTTCGATACAAAGGCTGCTTATATTTAAGTAAACAATCCAAGCTCAAATCCACGGTACTTTCTAAGCTTCATGCTACACCCACAGTGGGGCACTCAGGGTTCACCAAAACATATGACCGGGTCAAATGTTCCTTTTTCTGGGATGGTATGAAACAGGACATCCGTAAGTTTGTCACTGAATGTGAGGTGTGTCAACGCAACAAGGGAGAAACAATCAAATCTCTGGGCACCCTCCAACTGCTTCCGATTCCCCCTGCTATTTGGAAGGATATCTCTATGGATTTTATTACAGGCTTACCCAAATCGGGGAATAAATCAGTCATAATGGTGGTGGTGGATCGCCTTTCCAAGTATGCTCATTTTTACGCTCTTCACCACCCATTTACTGCATCCACGGTGGCTCAAATTTTCATGGACCAGGTCTTCAAGCTTCATGGCATGCCGTACTCTATTGTTTTTTATCGTGACCAAACTTTCATAAGAAATTTTTGGCAAGAACTGTTTAAGCTACAAGGCACACAATTGCATCTCAGCTCAGCTTATCATCCCCAGATGGATGGTCAAACGGAAGTTGTCAACAAGTGTTTGGAAACATATCTAAGGTGCTTTTCCTCTGAAAAACAACACCAATGGGCTCAGTGGTTACCCCTAGCCGAATGGTGGTACAACACTACATACCATACAGCCACTCGCATGACTCCTTTTGAAGCGGTATATTGATAGAAGCCACCTTCAGTTCTCTCATACTTATCGGGTACCTCGAAGGTCCAGGCAGTTGACCAAACACTTACAGTTCGAGAGGATATCCTTCATAACCTTAAAGAGAACTTGGTCATGGCACAGAATCGAATGAAGTAGTAAGCAAATCAAGGTCGCTCCGAACATCAATTTGCAGAAGGGGATCAGGTGTTTCTGAGACTGCGACCATATAAGAAAACTTCCCTCAAGGCCGAGAATTGTCAAAAGCTAGCACCCAAATTTTATGGCCCTTACACAGTTCTCAAGCATGTGGGACAAGTTGCATATCATTTATCTCTACCCAGTCAGTCGAAGCTACATCCTGTTTTTCATGTTTCATGCTTGAAGAAGGTGATTGGAACCAGGTGCAAAATTCAAACCAACCTTCCAGAGTTAGCTAAAGAAGGATCCATTTGGCTACAGCTAGAAGCAGTTTTGGACCAGCATGAGCGTCGCCTGCGTCAGAGAACCATCCAGGAAGTGCTAG
The DNA here is from genome assembly GCA_010110895.2 of Picea sitchensis. Taxonomy (NCBI): domain Eukaryota; kingdom Viridiplantae; phylum Streptophyta; class Pinopsida; order Pinales; family Pinaceae; genus Picea; species Picea sitchensis. Next base: position 19,849 of record SNQJ01S0077473.1, on the reverse strand, counting down.
TACAGTGGAAAGATATGAATCCAGCCGATGCCACTTGGGAACCAGCTACCATTCTGCAGTAGTTTCCACATCTCAAGCCTTGAGGACAAGGTTGTTTTTAAGGGGGCAGACATGTTAAGGTCCTAACCCTCACATAGGTAGATCAATGTATTCAGATGTAATAAAGGTCAATATTAATAAGGTCTTTCAATAAAATAGAATAAGGAAGATGTAAGAAGACCTAATAGAAGTTTTTGCTTCTAGATGCTTCTCTTAATAGACATATTTAGTATAAATAAGGGTCGAGGGTATGAAAACCCTAGCTTGGAGATTATTGTATCAGAGCACTGCTCGATTGGAGGTTGCCCCCTCAAAGACGCCTGTGAACATTGCTTTCTGAATCAAAGTGCTATTTCAGTTGTTGTTCTCATATTATTTATGTGTTATTGTGGAGATTATGCTGGTTATATTACTATTATTCTGCCCTTTATAGCATTTTATTTATGTTATTCTTCCCTTTCTAGCATTTTATATTACTATTATTCTGCACCATATAAATTGAGAACATCCTGCATCTCATTGTATCGCAGAAAGAGAAGAAGATAGTCACTGTATATCTGGGTTTTCATTATTGGAATATATATTATCATCAGTCTTCTAGTAATCTGATCCCATGGCTTCTACAAGAATTATGTTTTTATTATATGTTGTGATGATAGTATTGTTTTTTCCGGTAAGAAGTCTTCTTTTATAGACGTTGAATTGTCACTTGCGTCTACAAGTTTATTAATATAACTCATTTCTTCCTTAATAGATTTAATTTTCTTCTTTGATACTCAGTTTTCACATCTGATACTTGGAACTTTTGTTTGTTTTGACCTTGAATATTAGCTCATGGTTGATTAATGAATCTTCATATGTATGTGAAAGCTATTGAAGTTTTGTTTAATATATATGATTTACCTTGAAGATTAGCTCATTTTTTATTAATGAATCTGCAGATGTATGTGAAAGCTATTGATATTGGAGTTTCAACAACAGCTGGGGTGAGTATATATCTACCACTATTTGAGTTGATCACGTTTGCATAATTCATTCATAGAAGTGGTTAAGAGGCCCAGTTCTACAAATAGTGAATATGAGGCTTCTGCCGACCAAAGGTATACATCTTGAGTGGGACTAATGTTTAAGAATATGTGTTTCCTCTTGAGAGGTCACACATTCAAATCCAGAGGGTAGGGTATGTACTTCTCAAGTTCAAATCCAGAGGATATAGGGTATGTATACCTCCGTAGACTTTACCACTCAAATCCCTGGAAGAAGGAGGTCTCATACACCAATTTGGTGTCTAGCTTGGTCATGACCTTAAATTATATGAACTTTATGATCATTATATGGTCTTGATTGTTGATGTAATCCCCCTACTCCCCCGTAGGGCTATGTGAACTCCCAGTCTTGAATCTTTGATTCTCGAGTCGAAAGACTCTCTAGAACCTTAAAGGTCCCCATCTGTATCTAAACACAGCCCCCCGCAGCTTCCTGGTGCAGGTTTGACAACAACCCATGACCTTCCCTTTCGCTCTGTTGTGAAAACTCAGAGTGTCGGCATTAGCTCCTTTTTGGATAAGCCCTCTCTTAGTGTACCTGGGGCTATGACCATGTGATTGCGGGTGCAGTCACAAGCGGTTTGGATTTAAACCACTTTTGGGCCCGCAATGCTCCTCTAGCCTCCATGTATCCTCCTCATGAAACCATGGTTCGAATTGCAGCCCCCCTTGATATCTTAAACTCCTCTAAACTTCTGTCCCCACAATTCCACAGGATCATCGATCTCGAGATCTTGATGATAACGTCCAAATCGACAATTCAAATCTGTGCCCTTCTTATCTATGGACCATATCATCTCCCTTTGAATCAACGGTCAAGGTTCTCTTCACAATTTCGGACTCTGGGAGTTTGAAATATCAAACTCAACCTCCTTCCATACTTCCTTCCTCCAAAATTGGTGATCTATGGACACCTATCTCGTAAACCAATGGTTCTGCCTTCACCTTGGGTGATTGACCTTTCAACCCATGTCAACGGTCCGACGACACTCTTCTTGATCGATGCTTGAGATTTCCTCTGAGTCTCCGAACTTCTGAGATATCAATTCTCAAACTAAAAACCCACTTCATCTTTTCCCCAGAGTTCGAGATCTGTTGACAAGTGTCTCCTCACAAATCAATGACTCATGGCTCTTCGGTTGTTCGTGCTCCAGAAGTTTCAAGTCTCAAACTCACCTCCTTATGATCTCATGATATCTAATGACTCATGCTCGCTTGATCAATCCAACAACTGAGATTCCACTTCGGCTTTCCAGGGCTCCGGACTTCGGGAATCTAAAGTTTCAAACCGCTCCTCCTCTTGAGCTCACAACAACCAATGACTATGATTCCTCCTGGTGATTCGACGCTTGATCTACGCTTCCAGTGATCTGATGGCTCAGATATATCCCATTGATCGGATGGTCGAGATTCTATTCTGGGGTTTTGAACTTCATAAATCTCAAGTTTCAACCCTGATACATTATCTCTCCTCTGTATGTGAAGTGATAAGGCTCATGCACTTCCTTATGATCTGATGACTGTTGGTCTCTTTTCACTATGATCCAATGGTCATGGCCGTTCTCCCTCCTAAACTTTTGATATCTCTCCACTTGGAATATTTATCTTCTTTCAAAGGTTCCAAACCTTTGTTCTCCCGACAAATCCTTTTCTGGGATCTTTTCAACACTCGTGAAAAGTGTTATCTCTTCTAAGATTCTACCCTTGAAAGGATTTCAATCTCCCATGCACACCTTGCATTCTCCGGATTTTGAATAACTCAATTCAAAGGATTTTCTTGAAAATAAAATATTCTCGCCCACCTGGAATTCCTCTACGTTGGTCCTTCGAAGCTTGTTGGCTTCTTGACATTGTGTACACCTTGCACCTGTTCTGAGTTTCTATGATTCTCTCTGAACTTCTCTGAGTCAATCCGAGACTCAGTCGACGCACTCCTTGTGTTCGAGATGCACACCTTGCATTCAAGTATCAGAAGAGAAACAATTGAAACTCATCTAGTTTCGTCACGAACTCATAAATTAATCTCTCAAAAAATCATACATGAACGAAATGAACTAAATCACACACACAAAATATAACATTCATTCAATCACACATGAAATGAACACAATCCAAGGATTTGGGACAATTTTTTTTTGTTCTATTCATTCATGAAAAACAAGTTACATAGTGTTTTTTCTACTCTATTCTGTTTTACTAATCTCTTACAATACTCATACATACCACTTTCATACATTCTGCTCTATTACAATGCAATAATGAACTATTGAAGGACCGGCTCCACGATCTCTCTCGTCCTGTTTGAAATCTATCCTATAAATTTCAAAGTTGTTACCTACTCTGTCCTATTACAATAACTACCAGTTATTGCCAGATAGAGTCAACACTCCATATCTACAATTCCTTACAGGCCTTCATGACTTTACAAACAAGTTACATTTTTAAAATGATGATTACAAAATATCTCAACAATCGATTAAATTATGAAATTAATGTTTGATTTGAAATTTTGTCATTGTTGAGATGTCATTCATTTGCCTCCACTTGTGCGTTGTTGACTTTGAAGGCGATGCTCCTACATCATACTCCTCTGGTTAAAAAATTTCATGGACTCCTGTCCATGAGATCCTACAGTGTTTTTCCATGCTTCAAAATATCAGGTTTTGTAACCCAACTTGCATATTCCATTGGATGATCTTTCCACTTCATTGAGTATTGAGGATATGTCTTCCTCGTGGTTTTCATTCCATCCCTTTGTTCAATGATTTTCTCCATCTGAGGTTTTTTAGCTGTGGGCAATTTCTCTTCCCACTGAATTTATTTCTGATCATCTGATTCTCCTAATTCATCTCTCCTGTAAGGATATAGGTCTACAACATTGAATATCGACGATATCTCAACATTGTCTGGCAACTCAATCCCATAAGCATTGGCTGTGAATTTTCTGAGAATCCTACATGGTCCTATATTCTTCATCTTCAATTTGTTATACGTTCCCCTTGGAAACCTCTCTTTTCTCAAATGAAATAAAACTTCATCCCCAACTTCGAATTGAACTTCTCTCCTCTTTTGATCAACTCTTCTTTTGTATTTTTGGTTGTTGTCTTGTAGCTTTTCTCTGACCCTATCATGGAGTTTCTGCATTTTTGTTGCAAAATCCTCTGCTCCAACACTTCTGAATTCATCTTGATTCAATTCTCTCAACTCTGTAATCCCTCTTGGTTGTATACCATACACAATTTCAAATGAATTTTTTCCTATGCTCTTGTTCATTGAATTGTTGAATGAAAATTCTGATTGTGCCAGAATCTGATCCCATTGTCGACCTTGCTCAGTGACTAAACTTCTCAATAAATTTCCCAGACTCTTGTTTACTACTTCAGTCTGTCCATCTGTCTGACGGTGATATGATGAACTAAAGGACAATTTATTCCCCAGCCTCTTCCATAGAGTCCTCCAAAAGTGTCCTACGAATTCGGTGTCCTTGTATGAAACTATGCTTCTCGACAATCCATGTAGTCTTACTACTTCTCTAAAAAACAAATTGGCGATGTGTGTGGCATTTCTTTTCTTCTAGCATGGTATGAAATGTGCCATTTTTTAAAATCTGTCCACCACAAAAAATATGGAATCGCTCCCTTTTTGAGTTCTAGGTAATCCCAAAACAAAATCCATACTGATTGCATCCCACGACCTCTCTAGAATTGGTAATGGATGATACAAACCAGTGTTCTATTGTCTTCCTTTTTCATACTAACAAATTCTGCATTTGTTCACAAAATTTTTCACTTCTTCTCTCATGCTCGGCCAATAATACGAATTACTCAACTGTGCAAATGTCTTATCATGACTAAAATGTCCAGCTAAACCTCCACTGTGTTTCTCTTTCAACAGGTTGTCCCTCATTGATCATTTCAGAATGAATAATTGGCTTCTCTTGAACAATAATCCATCCTAGATCAATTATTCAGTCCATGGGCTTTTGTCTCCCAACAAAGGATTCCTGCATGCCTCATAAGCTTCTTTGAAATATGCATCTTCTTTATACATATCCTTGAGGTGTTCAAACCCCAAGGTCTCCACTTGGAATTCATGTACAATCAAACTCCTCTTTCTCAAAGCATCTGCAACTTTGTTAGAAGTACCAACAATGTGTTTAATAACAAAAGTAAAATTATGCATAAATTCTACCCATTTTGCATGTTTCTGATTCAAATTTTCTTGCCTAGTAATAAATTGCAAAGCTTGATTATCACTGTACAAGAGAAATTATTTAGGAATTAGATAGTGCCTCCATTTTTTTAGAGCTTGAATCACTACATAAAATTCCTTTTCATACGTGGAATACTTATGCTTGGCGTCATTCATTTTCTCATTGAAATAAGCAACTGGCTTATTGTCCTGGCTCAATATTGCTCCAATAGCTAATCCACTTGCATCGCATCTCACCTAAAATGTTTTTCCAAAATCTGGTAAGACCAGAATTGGCTGCTACGTGATCTTCTCCTTCAACACTTTGAAACTTTTTTCAGCTTCCTCTATCCAACTAAAGGACTTTTGTTTCTTCTTCATAGTGTCTAGTATGGGTGCACATATGCCACTGAAATTTTTGATAAATCCTATAAAAGATTGCTAACCCATGAAAACTTCTTACTTCGAATATGCTGCTCAACGATGGACATTCTCTGATCGCCCTCACTTTTTGTGGGTCCATCTTCAATTCATTTGAAGAGATTACGAAACCCAAATATATGAGCTCCTTCTTCATAAAAGAACATTCCTTCAGATTTATCAACAACTTCTCTTGCTACAACCTTTCCATTACTGATGTCAAATGTCTTAAGTGTTCTTCCTTTGTCTTACTGAATATTATTATGTCATCCAGATATACTATGACAAATTTTCCTATGAAGTCTTTCAACACTTCATTCATCAATCTCATAAATGTGCTTGGTGCATTTGTCAACCCAAACAGCATGACAATCCATTCAAACAATCCTTTGTTTTTCTTGAATGTTGTTTTCCATTCATCTCCCTCTCTCATTCATATTTGATGATGTCCACTCTTCAAGTCTATCTTGGAAAAATAACTTGCTCCACTCAAACAGTCCATCAAATCATCCATCCTCGGTAAAGGAAATCTATACCTAATGGTTATCATGTTGATGGTTCGGGAATCTATACACATTCTCCATCCTCCATCTTTATTTGGACTTAATGCAGTCAGTACTGCACATGGGCTTAAGATTTCCCTGACTAAAACTTTGTCCAACAGCTCCTGGACTTGATTTTTGACCTCCTCATTCTCTCTAGGTGTCAACCTATATGCTGCTTTGTTTGGTAAAATAGCTCCTAGAATAAGGTCAAAATGATTGCTTATACTCCTAATGGGTGGTAATGAGTGTGGTAACTCATCCACAACTATATCAACAAAATTTTCTAACAGTTCTTGGATTTCTACAGGCAAGTCTTCTACAAAAGTATTTGCAAGGATAACTCTCGGCTTCCTCACTACAACAAACTGCATTTTTTTCTCCTTCTTGAATTCATTCAAGAGTTACTTCCCACTCATGAGAAGTATGATTGAACTAGATTCTCTCTTTTTCTCTTTGTCTTCTATGGGCAACAACATATGTGTCCTACCATTCTTTTCTAGAGTATAAGTATTCTTCCTTCCATCATGAATAATGTTTCGGTCATATTGCCACGGCCTCCCCAATAAAATATGAAAGACATCCATAGGAATTACATCACATAATATTTCATCCCTATAACCTCCTATTTTAAATTCAACTTGTCATTGTTGACTTACCATTACTTGATGTCCTTTCTGCAACCATGATACCTTCTACGAGTTTGGAATTGCAATTGTCTTCAATTCTAGCTTTTCCACCATCTCTGTGGATACTAGATTGTTTGTGCTCCCACTGTCTATGATCACCTTGCAAACTCTGTCCTTCGACTTGCAATCAGTTTTGAACAGACTTGTTCACTAAACTGGTTCCTCTGGTTCCTTTTCTGGTTTAAGAATAATTTTCCTCATCATGAGGTTTCTTCCTCCTTCTACTACTTCTACTTCCACATGCTTCTATGCTTCAGCAATGTGTGCTTCTCCGCCTCATTTTCTCTTTCTATTGGGACATTCCCAAGATTTGTGTCCTTCTTTTCCATGGGTATAACATTTAAATACACCTCCTATGGCTCTTTCTCTTCCTCTTCCTCTGAAAAAAGAACTTCTTCCTCCATATTGCCCTTCTTTAGAAATTCCACCCTTCTCATGGTGGCTATGTTGTTTGTTAGCTTCAGGCTTTTTCTTCTGGAACTTCTCTCTACTGGTTCCCTTACCTCTGCTTGAATTTACTCCTCTACTTTGTTGGCTTTGCTTCTTGGCCAATTTTTCCTCATCTTTCAAGGCTTGTTGATAGGCATCCTCGACTGTACTAACTGACATCATGCAGATCTCTTCTTGGAATTCATATCTCAACTCATTGATATATCTGGTTATCTTTTCATGTTCATTCTCTTTCTGTCCAGCCTTGATGTTTAGTCTGTAAAATTCTTCAGTGTACTCCTTCACTAATAAACCCCTCTATTTTAGGTTCTGCAATCTTCTATAAATATTGATTTGGTAATCCTCCGGGATAAATTTTCCCTTCAGCTTGGCTACCATCCTATCCCAGTTTTTAATTTTCTGCTTACCATTTCTCCTGTGTTCAACTTGCAGTTCATCCCACCATAATGTTGCATGACCTTTCAGTCTTGTCACTTCATTCTTCACCATCTTGTCTTCTTCGATATCTTTGTAATTGAATTATTTTTCCATAGCACGTACCCAATCTAACAATTCTTCAACTTCCAAATTGCCTTCATGCATAGGTACCTCTATTCTTTCTCTGGCTCCTATCTTTGAAACAAATTTTATCAAGCGATCTTGTGCAACATCCTTTACGTCATTGTCTTTGACTTCTGCTTCTTCACTCTCAGCTTCACTGATATCTCCAGCATCTGGTGCTCTTCTTTGTGTTGTTTCCATGGCGTCCAGTCTCATTTGGAGTCGCTTCATTTCTTCTTCCATTTCTGCATTCACTCTGCGCCTTCTGGGTGGCATGATTTCCACTGCGTCACCTACAAATAGAAATCAAATTTCTTTGATACCAAAAATGAGATCACTTACCTCCTCTCTCCTTTTGTCTGTTGTCTGCAAACAAACTTAAAATCATCTCTGATACCACCTGATGCATCCCCCCGACTCCCCCATAGGGTTGTGTGACCTCTCGATCTTGGATCTTCGATTCTTGAGTTGAAAGACTCTTTAGAACCTTAAAGGTCCCCCTCTGTATATAAATACAACCCCCCAGGATTCTTGGTGTAGGCTTGACATCAACCCGCGACCTTCCCTTTTTCTTTGTTGCGAAAACTCAGAGTGTCGGCGTTAGCTCCTTTTCGAATAAGCCCTCTCTTGGTGTGACTTGGGGCTATGACCATGTGATTGCAGGTGCAGTCACAAGCAGTTTGGAGTTAAACCACTTTTGGGCCCGTAATGCTCCTCCAGCCTCCATGTATCCTCTTGACAAAACCACGGTTTGAATTGTGGCTCACCCTCGATATCTTAAACTCCTCACAACTTTTGTACCTGCAATGTGACGAGATCATCGATCTCGTGATCTTGACAATAACGTCCAAATCGATGATTCAAATCTGCACCCTTCTTATCTATGGACTAGATTAGCTCCCTCTGAACCAACGATCAAGGTTCTCTTCTCGATTACAGACTCCAAGAGTTTGAAATCTCAAAATCAGCCTCCTTCCGTACTTCACTCCTCCAGAATTAGCGATCTATGGACACCTGTCCTGTAAACCAATGGTCCTGCCTTCACCTCGGGTGATTGAACTTTCAACCCAGAACAATGGTCCAACGACCCTCTTCTTGATCGACGCTCGAGATTTCCTCTAGGTCTCCGGACTTCTGAGAACTCAGTTCTCAAACTAAAAACTCACTTCAGCTTTTCCCCAGAGTTCGAGATCTGTTGACAAGTGTCTCCTCACAGATCAACGAATCATGGCTCTTTGGTTGTTCGTGCTCTGGGAGTTTCAAGTCTCAAACTCACCTCCTTATGAGCTCGTGATATCTGATGGCCCACACTCACTTGATCAATCCAATGGATGAGATTCCAGTTCGGCTTTTCGGAGCTCTAGACTTCGGGAATCTCAAATTTCAAACCGCTCCTCCTCCTGAGCTCACAGCAACCAACGACTATCCATTTCAATAATTCCTAAATTGAACTTAATATTATAAAATACTAATTTTTCCTATGGTAAATGCTTTTTTAATTATGGAAAAGTTACCACTGAACCTATACTTTAATTAATATTATAAAATACTAATTTCGGTTACGGTAAATGCTTTTTTAATTATGGAAAAGTTACCCATAAACCCATACTTCAGAATCTTCACACTCTGAAGTGGAATATTATCTTTTAATATATGTAGAACTATGAAATTAGCTATACATTATCTCAAAGTGGAAAACATCAAAGTGGGGTCATAAGTGGGATATTAATTTTTTAATATTTGTGGAATATGAGTCTAACTGTACATTATGGTGGTCTTATTTCAAAGTGTCAAGCATGTTTCATCAGTGCCTTTATAACTAGATATTTCTCTAGTTTTTCCATGTTACTAAATTTATATTTTTGGTTTTCCATTTTTTATAATAGCAAAAAATGTTTTTCACCTGAGAGGCTCCCATCAACTAACTTTCATTGCTAATGCTCATTTTCATACTTTCTAGTTTCCTTCTTTGCTTCTTATCTTCCACCTTCTCTCGTGGGAGTGATGGTCCCTACTTTTAAAGAGAAGACACTCTCCCTTTAAATAATGCATCCACCATCATAAATGTAATAAAGGCCTCACAAATAAATGACCTAGCCACTTATTAATTCAATGGAAAACTTACATGGTGATTTACCTTTGATCCCATGTGTAATATTCCCATTTCTAAACCTCGATTATTTGTAATTAATCATGATTGATGACTTCCATGCAATGGCATATAAATATTGTAAAATGTATTATTGTTTAATTAAAAAATGCAACTAGTTGAATGATAGGTAAAGCCTTGAAAGTACTGGACATGATACTACGAGAGGGATTAGTAAGGGGTAGAGAAGGGGGATTCATGTGTAAAATAACCCAAATCCACCTTGGTGAATAATGAGGAGGAAATAGCCATAATTCCTCTAGCTTGCAGTTGAAGCAAGACAATTAATGGGAAGGGGTTGGTAGTTGAAAAACGAACCACCCCAATGAATGGAAGTATGGGGAAGGACTGGATAGGACATTAGAGGCTATCAACCAAATGTACTACTGAGTACCATGTTGCATTTTCTAAGTTGAAACCATGTTGAATCTGTGGACTCCTTCTGACAGAAGGAAATGAGGGGACAGGTGGAGAACCTTCCCAAGTGATTATGTTCATGGGACGCAAGAATTCAGATAGGAGTAGAGGAAAATAGGAGAATGCATGGGTGCATGCAAGGAGGGGACATAAAG
>SNQJ01S0077472.1:46848-63521 GCA_010110895.2 Picea sitchensis | reverse complement strand
ACAGAAAGGCAACATCATGTTGAAATATTGCAGAACAGAAGATCAAGTTGCTGATATATTTACTAAAGCTTTGAGTACTGTAAAGTTTGTAAAGTTCAGAAGCATGATAGGACTTAAAGAAGTATCCCCTTAATAAGTGTATGCTAATCCTAATAAACATTAAGGGGGAGTGTTAAAACAAAGATTAACCTGTAATGTTTATTAGTGGCCGTAGGAAGACATCTAGAAGCAGAGAATTAATTGTGGTAGTTGGCAAAGACGGCGGACTGCAGAAAAATATCAATAGAATTCTAGAAATCGCCGGAAGCTCTGGAGGCTTCGAGACAGTCCCGCAGCTTGTAATTTTTCTATAAATTCATGTGTATCTAACATGTTCAGCATCAGTCTGAGTTTCAATCAGCTGTGTATATGTTCCCTTCTCTCTGTTGTTTAATTTTGTGTTCTGTTCTTCCTGCTCTCTTCATTTATGGCCAGATCATTGCAGTATGAACATTGGTATAAAGATAATCCATATAGAAAGTACAAAGGAAAACCACAAAATGAAGTGCAAGTCACGCCATGCTTTGTGGAGAGGAATGCGCATAATTAACGAACTGAATCAATCTCGGTCGATAATGTAGCAGGTAGTTATGCATGTGAATGCACAGATTTTCTTTGGCCTAATTTGTTTAATCGATCGCCCTTCAGGTGCGCTTGTGATTTTACAAGTTAGAGAGATCATAAAACCAGATACAAATGTCCTTGTCCTTCTCTTCCTCCAGGTTATTCGTCCGGATTCACTGGCGAGCGATGATGAAGATCCCTCCTCCTTCACTACTTCACTCATGCTCGGTTGATCTGCGGTAGACTCCTCGACACACTCCAATGCCAGGCTTACAAAGATTTCAAGGAAAGACTACTGTGTGAGTCTGATCTGAGTAGCAGGGGATCCACCAATTCTCTAACTAGCGCACTCATTCCACTTGTATCCAAGGTACTTTTAACTTCACGAACTATGTATTTTCCTCATTCAATAGGTTGTCGTGCTGTTAATATTTCAAAGTAATACAATGCCGAAACGGTGTGATGCACTGAATATCCACCACTGTACTCAAAGGAACCACCTTTCTTGAGAATTCCATCATCTGAAAGATGAGGACCTTCTAATTTTGATACTTTCTTGGGTCGTCAGGAACATAACAACGCCTGTCTCTCTGTTGAACTCTCTGTGAGCGAGAAACAAGAGGGCAGGGCAAAGCAATGGATCCCGATGTAGTGGCGAAGGCATTCGTGGGGCTGTTTGACAGCAACAGGGCAAACCTGGCGAGGCTCTACCAGGAGGGATCGATGTTGATTTTCAAGGGAAAGAAGATACAGGGCATGCAGAGCATAGTGGGGAAGCTGACCAGCCTCCCATTCCAGGCTCCAGCACGCACAACATATCTACAGTTGATTGCCATCCCTCAGGCCCCGTTGTCGGCATGCTTGTCTCTGTCAGTGACAACCTGCAGTTACCTGGGGAACAACATCAACTCAAGTTCAGTCAGATGTTCCATTTGATGCCTACACCGACAGGAAGCTACTATGTTTTTAATGATATATTTCGATTGAATTATGCATAACTATGTTGATTGGTTTACTACGGGCAAGAAGTGTTTTGGAAAGGTGGGTCTTTCCTTCTCTGTTTTGAAGCAATATGAATCGGATCATGGTGCCTGAGAACGAACGGATTCACTTGCAGGGACAAGAAGACATGACACGGGCTTCTCTCCTTACCTTCGAATGTCAGGAGCTCCAAAGCCCCTATGTTGTTCAGATCACTAGTTTATGGATAACTTCGAAATGTTTCTATGGGGTGTTTCGGGCAAACGTTCAGTTTTGGTTTTTATTNGGAGCAATCTCATGGAGTAGCAAGAAGCAAGCTACAATCTCTTTATCATCAACAGAAGCTGAATATAAAGGAGCAACACTTGCAACACAAGAAGCTACATGGCTACGAGGTATTCTTGCTGAATTGAGTCATCCTCAAACAGAAGCTACAACTATCTACTGTGATAATCAAAGCACAATACAATTAACAAAGAATCCAATTTTTCATGCAAGGACCAAACATATTGAAATCTATCATCATTATGTTCGAGAGAAAACACAGAAAGGCAACATCATGTTGAAATATTGCAGAACAGAAGATCAAGTTGCTGATATATTTACTAAAGCTTTGAGTACTGTAAAGTTTGTAAAGTTCAGAAGCATGATAGGACTTAAAGAAGTATCCCCTTAATAAGTGTATGTTAATCCTAATAAACATTAAGGGGGAGTGTTAAAACAAAGATTAACCTGTAATGTTTATTAGTGGCCGTAGGAAGACATCTAGAAGCAGAGAATTAATTGTGGTAGTTGGCAAAGATGGCGGACTGCAGAAAAATATCAATAGAATTCTAGAAATCGCCGAAAGATCTGGAGGGTTCGAGACAATCCCGCAGCTTGTAATTTTTCTATAAATTCATGTGTATCTAACCTGTTCAGCATCGGTCTGAGTTTCAATTCTTCAGTTGTGTATATGTTTTTCCCTTCTCTCTGTTGTTCAATTTCGTGTTCTGTTCTTCCTGCTCTCTTCAAAAACTAATAATACTAATCGCATTCTTTTCCTAAAGAGTAAATTGCTAAGTATTAAAATTGATATAAATGAGTTTAGACTTCTAGTGAAACTTAGCAAGCACTTAAAGATCTATATCAAACTAATAATACTAATCTCATTCTTTTCCTAAAGAGTAAATTTCTAAGTATTAAAATTGATATAAATGAGTTTGTCGTGCTTTTCTTGGGTGAATTAAAGAAATCAAAGATAAATTGGGAGATATAGGAGAAAAAGTGTCAAACACTGATCTTGTAACAATTGCCCTAAATGGAATGATAGAGGACTATCAAATATTTATAACAGGCCTTGGGACAAAGCTCCTACTTTTGAGGAACTGAGAGGTATATTCTTGTAAGAGGAAGAGAGGTGCGCAAATTTGAAGCCTCGGAATTCAGACCTGTCACTATGGACAAAGAAGAGATTCCCTAAAAGGAAACCACGAGAAGGAGGTAGAGAAGCTCCTACTTTTGAGGAACTGACACGTATATTCTTGTAAGAGGAAGAGAGGTGCGCAAATTTGAAGCCTTAGAATTCAGACTTGTCACTATGGACAAAGAAGAGATTCCCTAAAAGGAAACCACGAGAAGGAGGTAGAGAAGGAAGTTCATTTCAGAGGAAGTCAAATCAAAATCAAGGTATGACATCAAATAGAAATGAACCTAAGTGTTTTTATTGTGGTAGGACTGGGCATATTGCCAGAGAATGTTATAAGAAGAGAAATGATGATGAGGCTAGGCATAAAAATGGATAACATTCAGGACACTTTGCAGAAGAAAACCCAAATATTGAACCAAAAGATCTCAAATTGTTTGTATCGAATGTTGCGTTGTCTGCTGAAATTGATGATGTTGATGCATGGTTTATTGATTCTAGCGCTTCAATTCACATGCCATATAACAAGAATTGGTATACAGACTTTAAAGAAACACATAATGGTGCCCATATTTATCTTGAAGATGATCGCTCTTATCAAATCAAGGGATATGGAGATATTCCAGTAACACTTCTAAATGGTACTATCAAACACATTTGCAATGTTGTGTATGTCCTTGGGATAAAGAAAAAATTGATTTATGTGTCCACCATTACAGATCAGGATTTGAAGGTTGAATTCTTCAAGACACATTGTATAGTGAAGGACTTGTACGATCATTATAGAACTGTTGCTTCAGGAGTCAAAGTTGGAGGCCTATACAAACTTGATGTCACTAGCAAGAATCATCAAGCTTTAACTTCTGCGACTATGCCTACAAAAACTCTTTGGCACCAAAGGTATGGTCGCATTAATTATCATGATTTGTTGTTATTACAAAAATAAAGTATGGTTGAAGGTCTCCCTATTTTGAAAAATGAGTATGATGCTTGTGAAGGTTGTGCATTAGGAAAGATGCATGGAGATGAATTCCCCTCTAATCCTGATAGGAGAAAAACAGATCTATTAGAACTTGTACACACTGATGTTTATGGACCAATGCACACAAGGTCGCTAGGAGGTACTTATTATTTTTTGTTATTTATTGATGACTTCACAAGATACACATGGGTTTATTTCCTCATGAAAAAGAGTGATGTTTTTGAATACTTCAAGGAATTTAAAAACATGGTGGAGAAGTAAACAGGGAAACCCATCAAAATACTTCGCTCAGATCAAGGGGGAGAGTACAGATTGGGGATTTTCATCAAGTACTACAAAGATCATGGAATAGTACAACAATATACAATACCCCACACTCCACAGCAGAACGAAATTGCAGAAAGGAAAAACAAAACTTTGGTGGAGTGTTCACAAAGTATGATGAAAGGTAACAATCTCTCAAATTCTTTTTGGGTTGTTTACTTAAAGAATAGAAATCCAATAAAGTGTCTTGATCATAAAAATCCTTTAGAAGCCTTGTATGATTCTAAACCAACAGTTGATAATTTGAGGATATTTGGGTGTAAGGATTTTTCACATATTCCAAAGGAGAACATGAAAAAGCTTGATGCTAAAGCTATCAAATGTATTTTTATAGGGTACTGTTTAGAATTTAAAGCATATAAACTATTTGATCCATCTACTTAGAAAGTGTTTGCAAGTAGAGATGTAATCTTCCATGAACATGCAAAAGAAAACAATGAAGACAACAATCATGAAGGATGGCAGGTACTTCTTGAAGATGAGGAGGTCAAAGAAGAGAAGCATCAGCAAGAAAAGGCACCCAGTGACATGGATACATCTAGCAGTGAAGAAGAATCTTCACAAAACAGAGAAGAAGTCACCAACCAATTGAAAAGATATTCATGACAGGTTCGTTCACCTGAAAAATATAAAGATTATTCCCTAATGAGTAATATTTCAAATGTCATAGAACCCATGAGTTTTAATGAAGCTAATGAACATGAAGAGTGTAGAGAAGCAATGGGGGAAGAATATGACTCTATAATGAAAAACAAAACTTGGGAATTCACTGAATTGCCTATAGATAAAAATCCGATAGGATGTAAATGGATATACAAACCTAAATTCAAAGCAGATGGTAGTATAGATAAATATAAAGTCAGATTGGTGGCAAAAGGATATTCACAGAAAGAGGGAATTGATTATGTAGAAACATTTGCATGAGTAGCTAAATTAAACACAATAAGAATGTTAATTGCACTAGCTACAAAACAACATTGGAAGCTTCACCAATTAGATGTAAAGTCTGCTTTTCTGAATGGTGAGTTAAAGGAGGAGGTTTACCTTACTCAATGAGAGGGATTTGTGAAAAGTGGTCAGGAACATTTAATATGTAAATTAAAGAAAGAACTCGGTCATGGTATGAGAAGATAGATTCATTCATTCTTCAGCAGGGTTTTATGAGGATCAAAAGTGATCCAAATTTGTATACCAAGTTTGATGAAAAGGGGCACATTGTATTGATTTCCTTATATGTTGATGATTTAATTATTACAGGAAATTTAGAAAAAATGATTAGTGGAATTAAGAAGTAGATGTCACACATATTTGAAATGAAAGATCTCGGTGTGTTACATTACTGCCTCGGTCTTGAAGTTTGGAGGAATGTTGGTCAAACCTTTGTGTCTCAAGGTAAATATGTCAGAGAAGTACTTGAGAGGTTTAAAATGGATCAGTGTGAAGTTTCTTATGTTCCAATGCAGAAAAACATGAAACCTTACTGCGATGATGGTTCGAAGGAGGTAAATGATACATTTTATAGACAGATGGTGGGAAGCTTGAACTATCTCACTACAACCAGACCTGACATAGCATACTATGTTAGTGTGTTAATTCATTTTATGGAAAAACCTTTAGAAAGCCATTGGAATGCAGTGAAAGGGGTAGTCAGGTATCTCAAAGGCACACTTGATTATGGTATTAAATATACTTATTCATTCGATGTTGGGCTGACAGGTTACTCAGATTCACATTGGCCTGGCAAACCGGATGATTAGAGATTTACTATAGGTTATTCTTTTGGCATTTGATCCAAGATTGTTTCATGGAGCAGTAAGAAGCAACCTACAATATCTTTGTCATCCATTGAAGAAAAATATAAAGCGTTGTGTGCAACAACTTGTGAAGTTGTTT
Source organism: Picea sitchensis (assembly GCA_010110895.2). Taxonomy (NCBI): domain Eukaryota; kingdom Viridiplantae; phylum Streptophyta; class Pinopsida; order Pinales; family Pinaceae; genus Picea; species Picea sitchensis. The sequence continues at coordinate 57,333 of SNQJ01S0077472.1, read as the reverse complement.
GGTTGATAATACTACTTCAAGATGTTGGAGAAGAACAAAAGAAATCTGCGATAATCAAATTTGATGACTAGAGCTCAATCAAGTTGGAAAATAATCTAGTTTATCATTCAAGGACAAAGCATGTTGATACTCAATTCCATTTTGTTCAAGAAAAGATGCAGTCTAATGACATTTCTTTAATGTCTTGTAATACTAGTGAAAATGTTGTTGATATTTTCACTAAGCCTCTTGGGAAGATCAAATTTGAACTATTCAAAGAGATGTTAGGTGTGGATGTCAATCATTTTTCCATTAAAGGGGAGACTTAGAATAATGGAGAAATTAGTTGGTAACGGTGATTAGTTTTCAACCGTTTAAAATTGTTCCTACACCATTCCTCAACTATATGACATCATATATGTGTGTGTGTGTGTGTGTTTGTTCTCGTTGATTAATTTGGAACAAGCTCGGCTTTGCTTCCCCTTCTCCAGGTGTTGGGAGTCGTTTCTCATCTATTAAAACTTCCTTGATTCCACTGCGCTTCCACCCTCCCTTGCGGAAGCCCCAACTATTTCAGAACCGAAGCAGGTCCCACCATCGAGTAATAGTACGCAGATCAACCAATCAGACAAGCCTTCCAACAAAATACCCACAATTATAGAGCTTGCGGTCGGCTTGCTTTTCCTGTTATTCATTTGACTGATCGCAAGTCAGAGAAGCTTGAAGTCTACCATTCCAAGTTTAAAATTAGATTCTTTCCTTTTTTAGTACTAAATTAGATGTTCATTGTGTTCTCTGTAAATTTTTGGGGTATGGATATTTCGCTCCATCCGATTGAATGAATTTTTATAATAGTTTTTTCTACAATTTCAAATTGGTGTATAAGACCTCTTTAAAGTTTATTGAGGTATACATAAGTTATCTTCTCTGGATTTGAACTTGTAACCTCTTATAAGGAAACACATGTTCTCTTGGATTTGAATTTGTAACCTCATATAAGGAAACACATGTTCTTTTGGTCCACTCAAGCTTATAAATATAAAAATAGTTTGTAATAGGAGAGGGATTAATGTATTTGTAACATGAAATCTATCCTCACAACCATTAAATATAAGCATTATGTTCAACAAATGTTTTTTCCTTATAATTTTTTTAATTATTTTTCCTTGATGTTGCTAACGTGAAACTCTTCTCAATTGATTTGGATATCATAATTTATTTATATAACTTATATACAATATTTTGGAATTTACATTATGTTTAACTAAAACCTAGTTTGGCATTATGAAATAGTTTAGTATCAAGTTCAGAAAATTTATGGATATGAGTTATAGATAATCCAATTTGAGTATGTAGGAGTTCAAAATATTCTTCATAAAATTTGGGATAACCATGTTAAATTTTAAATTTTGATGTAAGCTTTGTAGACAAGGTAAAGTTGTAGAGTTGACAACACATAATAAGTGGAGATGTAGAGAGTACAAATTGCAATTATAAAAGAAAATGATAAAAGTTTTGGATTATGTAATAAGGAGTTTGAAGATCAATGCAATAGAATTTGATAGTTTTGATAATTTAATATTTCACAAACAAATCGTGATCCATCAAATTCCATCCTCTTCGTGGATGGGTAATTTATGGACAATATATCCATCAAATTCTATCCTTAAGGAGGATGGGATATTTATCCATCAAATTCCATCCTCTAAGGAGAATTGAACATTTTTTAATAACAAATATTATGTCATTCCAAGCTTCATAATGATAATGATAGGTTGTTAATTATTGAACCTCAAGAAATCCTCGAAGATCTAAGCTACAAGCTCACTCACTAGAACCATTGAGGAAATAAGTATATAAAACTAGATTATTTATAAAAAATTAAACTATACAAAATGCTAGAGTGCTATGAAACCATTTTTATATTACTTAGATAGCTTGTCATCGAAAACCAACAAATTAGTAGAAAAACATAACTCTAACTAGGAAAAGAACATAAGGACAAAAAATATATTGAAAAAGCCATTGTTATGGCTTTCCACTGTCACAACTCAAGCCCTGGTCTAATGAACAAACAAACCATTTGATTCATCCAGTGAGCAACTTGAGTGAGTAAGCAAGTGCTCAAGAGATCCTAGAGAGACTCTTGCAATTGGTTTGAGAAGTTAGACCACACAACTCAACCCTATCCTCTACTCTCCTAAACTGAATCTTGAACTCGAAAAAGAGAACTCGAACTCATTCACATATACCTCTGCAATAGGAAGATATACTTTGTTTCAAAAAAAGTGTTGGGTTTAAAAATTAAAAGTGTGAAAACATTAATATTTCAATAAAATAAATTGATTTTTTCTTTTTTAATTATCAAATATTTTTTTAATTATTATAATATTTGAATGATTAAGTTTAACCATGAAAAACTTTACAAAAACATTATCCATCATAATTATCAATGGTGGTTGTCCTTTGCAAAATATTAATGCATGTTGCACCCACTCTTCGCAATTCTTATGAGGTGTTAATACATGTTGCAAGTACACCATTCCACTAAAGTAAAACAAGCACACTATCTCTACATGTTACTTTAAAATTTTAAGAGAAGGTAGTAGTCTACCCGAGATTAGTGGACAATCTTTTTTTTGATGTTTTAAGAGAAGGTAGTAGTCTACCCGAGATTAGTGGACAATCTTTTTTTTGATGTTGGGATGGAAATGCAAAATTTTAAAAAAAATGACATGCAAAGTTTTAACTTGAAATTATATTCCATTAGAGTTTCAAACTAGGCATGCAAGGAACATATTTTGAAACATTGTTATTTTCTAGATCTTTCATAAAATATGAATAAAAAATAATGTTAAAATAATACTAAAATTGAATGTAACATTACTTTATCGCACAAGTTTAAGAAAAAAAAATTCCCGACTTGAAATTATCTACCACGCATTCAAGTACGTGCTACAACGAACATATTTGGAAGCATTGTTATTTTCTATATCTTCTATAAAAATATGAATATAAAGTAATGTTATTACTTCATCTCACAAAAGTTTCGAACAAGACGTGCTACAAACTAACATATTTGGAAGCATTGCTATTTTGTATATCTTCATTAAAAATATGAATAAAAAATAATATTAAAATAATACTAAAGTTAAATGTAACATTACTTCATCTCACAAGTTTAAGATAAACCAAAAAAAATATTTTTCTAATTTTAGTGAATCAACTAACATGAATTGATCTTGATATGACCTCTCTATGAAGCCAAATAACACTCATGACAAGTGTGTGATTGGTTCAAATAAAATGGTGAAAAGAATTTGAAGCACCTCATTGATTTACAAAAAGTAGGAATAGGTTTTCAAGTTAAAACTTAAGATGATATAAATTGGTTTGTGTTTAAACTAATAAAAATGAGAGCAAGCCATTATTAAGATTAATAAAAATGATAACAAGCACATTATTAAAATTAATAAAAAAAATTATTTCCATAAAAAGATAACTATATGAAAACAATTTGGTAGAATTGTAAAACAACTAGTCTTTGTTCTTTGAATGAATGTTATAAATTAATATTAGTTTGTTAATATTAACTTTATAGAAGTTGAATTAATTTAATTATTTAATAAACAAATTTACACTAACTTTATAATTTAAATTATTAAAAAAAAATTCTTCCAAGTTGTTAGTTGTTTGGAAATACATATATAATATTGATTCAACTTGAACATCACAAATGCACTCGAGACCCAAATTGTAACAATGTTAATTTAGAAGTATTTAAATAAATGACTTGTATGGAATATAAAAAAACCTTTCTTTAGTAATCGTCTTGCTTTTGAAAATCTACATCATGAAAAAATAGTTTGTTATTCCTTTGTTGTATGAACTTCATTTGCTAATTTGTTGTCTTATGAACCAAGTTAAATTTAAATATCAACATTATTTAATTTCAAAGTATCACATTTGTTTAGTTCGGATTTCATAGGGAGATAATCAAAATTTAAATATCAACATTATTACAATGTCTTTTGAAATTTATATAATTTCAAAGTATCACATTTGTTTAACTCGAATTTAATTGGAGATAACATTACAAATGGTCATTGGATTTTCATGAACTTTGTGGTGGAGACAATCAAAATGCACATGGTGAACATTTATTTTGTTGTTTCAACTCAATTTTGAAAAATATATATGTTGGATGAGTAGAATAAATTTAAAAGTAATGGATATAATAAACACTATATGTTTTCATCCAAATTGGAAATTAATAATTGAATGACATGAATTTCCATGAGAATGATATGAATTTATTATTCCATTGAATTTATGTGAGATGGCCTTTATTGCATTTATAGAGTATAATCAAAATCATTACAATGCTTCAGGTGATATGAGAGAATTAGGTTTTTTTTATATAGGATGTGTAGGGATGTGCAAGGTCGGTCAATCAATGGATTGGACTTTGCGTCTCAAACTAATGTTCCTTAATTAACAAGCTTAGGTATTTTTTTTTTGCTCCAACCATACATATAATATACATGATTGAACTTCTCGCATATTTGCGAACAATAAAGATTGAATTCTTGAATGGTGGTGTCATTATCATTAAACAACACCAAATAGAGAAAGAACACATATTTAAATTTTGTTAATCAAATGAGAAAGTGTGATCTACATTGGATCATCATATAATTTGTCATCTATCTTGGTACTTTCTGGGTGGAAACAATTCGAGGAATTGGCTTTCAAGGCCATTTTAGTGGTAAGTTCCAGTTTGGAAAATTGGGGTCCAAAACCTTATGATCCATTTTGACGTATTAAATGACATTTTTGGGGGTTACAGTGTGTAGAACTTGTGCCCATACCATTGATGTTAATCTACACACCAAGACCTTTCCAATGATGTGAAAATCACCTCAATCACAGTTTGAATGTGAAAGTTATGCCTCTCGCAAGTTGAACTGCCTTGTTGACCACAATGGTATGAGTGGATGCCAAGTTAGCCCCCGTTACTCACATGTGTGGGGATAGTCTTGTGTAGATTTTCCATAATATTCTAGAAGGTCCAAACCTTATCACTAATTGACCGTTGAGGAAGTCAAAATACTAACCTTATATGACTATCGAGCTATGTTAAATGCTAGGTTGCTAGGAGGAGAAAAGTGGTTCCATTATTTAACATTATATTGGTTTCATAGCTGATCAAAGAATCTAGCAGTGGTATTTTGAGAGCATAACAGAGGAGGAAAACATTTTGTAGCACCCATATAGGCGAGAGTGTCAAAGTCAACTCCACGATGAGTGTCTCTTTCTTTGTATTTGTATTTCCATAACTAAAGAAAAGATAGCAAAGCATAGGCCTCACCTTCTAGACGGGTTTTCTCTCGTATTGGGTTTCTTGGGATATATCTTGTGTTCCTCTATGTGTGGATGGTGTGTTCTTTTTTTCATTTCTCTAAGTTAGTTCATTAATTCAAGCAAATCTAGTAATTAATTAATATGGGATCTAAGGAAAATTACTTTGCATAGTCTAAGATTTTAGAATATTATAACATATCTTGTATGAACAGTTCCAGTGGAATATCCATGATAGTGTACAGATCAAAATGTCTTGGGGAAGGAACAATTGGACCCACAATCTAGCACACTCTTGAAATCACCAATTACGTTTCTCGATTCCATAAAACATTTTGTCACAGTACATTTGTCATATATGTCATTTCATGCATAGCATGTCGAAGGTACAAATGCTACTAGGAATACATTTATTAGCTCTTCATCCCATGAATCACTTCCAAAGATATGTAAGTTGGATTTTCACTCTTAGCTAGTCTACAATGGAAGAGTTGGCCATCCTTCCAGCAATATCGTTAGAAGCAATACTATGGGAAAAGGTTATAATTGAAACCCTTAAGAATTTAGATAACAAGCATTGTTGTTGTTAGGAAAAAACCTTCCTATCTACATACTAGTACTATTGGTATCCCACACAATTACTAATCAATCCACTCAGTATGGGATGATTATGGTTACGACTCACGAGGAATTTTTAACCATACTTTGATGGGTAAATTTTCTCGTAGCTGGCCATTTACCCGCCCCGTAATTATCAATTTTACATTCAAACTCTATCCCGGAACGCATCCTCACCATCTTTTTAAGGTCCTAATCATGAAAAACTCAAAAGGAAATGGAAAAATAATGGAAAAAATAAGAAATTATGTTGAAAAGTCTAAACGGCAAGATGAAAACCAATAGAAAATCCTTTCAAGTCTCAAGGCAAGTTGGCTCCCACGTAAGATATGGTTCCTCCATATTGCACTGATTTTTCATTAGATCCCGAAATCAATCCTCTCCATCTTTTTAATGTCCCAATCATGAAAAGATCCAAATGAAATAGAAAAATACTGAAAAAAAACATAAATTCCAGTTGTTGAAAAGTCTAAAAGGCAAGATGAAAATCACTAGAAAATCCTTTCAAATCTCAAGGCAAGATGAAAATCTCTAGACGATTTGCGATTCCCACTAGGTTCTAATAGGTCATTTTTAAGAATAGGTCATCTTTAAGAGTACTTTAGTATAAATGTTTTAAGGTTTGAATTTTTTTCAAGGATATTTTTTTGTTTAATATTGTTCAAAATCTGATGATAAATTGTTGGATATGAAGATTTGAATAGTTAATTTTGTATAATCTGAGTGTTTCAAGATTTTTTAGCAAGATTGATCCATTTTTGCATTCAAAAATGTAATTTAAATGACAAAAATTTGTGATTTTGTGTAGATGTATGAGTGTAATGGATGGATATTGTTGTTGATCAATATCCACCCTAATACTCAACATTTAATACTGCATGGGGTGGTGGGATGGTATATAAGTACTTGGATTTGAATAGCTTTCAAACGGTACTGCCTATACACCACCCCACATAGCATTAAATGTTGCTTAATAAAGTGAATATTGTTCAACTTTTACCTTGTAGATAAAGGTCATTGGGAAAAATGTATAAGGTACTGAACAAGTATTATCCCTATGATTTCATGCTTTGGGTTCCAAAAGAATTATTACTATTCCTTCCCAATATCTCAATAAGACAAATAGGCAAAATAATGAATGGGCATTGGTGTGTAAGAGAAAATATACATGTTGACATGATGATAGAAATATAATAAACTCACAAATTATTTCATTATCAACTGTCTTCTTATACAATCGTGCATTTATAGAGAAGATGCCTACATGGAGTTTGCTCATTTATTTCTAATTTACTAAATCAATAACTAAAAAAGTATTCAAGTTAAGTTTCCTTAAACTTGGGATGTATCCATGTATGCATACATCAAAATAAATTTGATCTTGATAAATCCATTGTAATGGATAATTACAAAGTTATTTATTGTGCATGATTAATTTATTGCATGTTCACAAATAATTAAATAATGTGCATATAATTATGCACTAACATTCCCAATTGACTTGGAGCTAAGGGGAAGTAAGGACAATTTACATGTTATCTCTTATAAATACAACTTCCTTCATCCCTAGCAAGGATCAAAGATGAAGAAACATGGCTTCATGAAAACATCTATGGCATGATCTTCTAAATGAAAAAATTACAAGTCATGAAGGATCTATTGTATGTAGTACATATATACCTCAATGTGTTTGGTATGTTGTTCTTCAACTGGATTATGGGCAATGCAGATGACACTCTAATTGTTGCACCGTAATTTGTAGGTTGATCTTGTACAAAAGTAAACTCTATGAGCAATTGTTGAATCCAAAAAACTTCTTGATTGACATTAACAACACCTCGGTAATCTGCCTCTATATAAGAAAGAGCGATTTTATGCTACTTTTTAATAAACCAAGTGAAAGGACCTAAATCAAGGTTGAAAGTGTAACCAGAAGCAGACTTTCGATCATCGACATCACTTGCCCAATCTAAATCCACTAAGGAAGAGGAACCACTTTTTGTATACTCAATGCCAAACTGATAAGTACCCTTGATGTAGCAAAGGATATTCTGTGTTACCTTCCAATGACTCTCAAGAGGATATTACATGAAGGAAAAGACTAAACCAACAACAAGGAAGAGGTTTGGTTGGGTATGGTTCAAATAGATAAGACTTTATACTATGGTTGATGAAAAGTAGGATTAGCCTTAGGAGTTGAGCACTTGGTAAGAAAGTTTGACTCCTAACTGATAAGGGGAAGGGGTAGATTTGTAGTCTTCCATGTGAAATCAATGATGAAGGTTAAGAGCATACATAACATGAGAAAAAAATATTCCAATGTCAAAATGTTGGATTTGAAGACTAAGGAAATAATGAAGAAGGCCTATGTCAAACATATCAAACCCGATCATCATACTATACTTCATATAGTTAGTTTGACGGTGATTATTCCCAGTGATGAGTAGGTCATCCACATAGAGAACACGAAGTAAGTCACTATTTACATGTTTAGTGTATAGATTGCAATTGGATTGGCACTTAAATAAACTAGAACCAACAAGGAATCTATCCATCTTTTCATACCAAGCTTAAGGAGATTAATTTAGACCATAAAGTGACTTCTTGAGGTGGCAAACAAGGGGGGAGTCATCCTAAGAAAAATTGGAGGTTGGTCCATGTAGATTTGTTCAAATTCATGTCTCTATGTAGAAAGAATCTTTTGGAATCCATATAATTTGCTTCTGAACCTTGAGACGTAGCAAGGGAAAGAATGAGTTGGACTCAATTCATCTTTGCATTAGGGGAAAATTTTTCTAAGTAATCAATACCTTCAACGTGTGAGAAGCCTTTGCCAACAAGGTTGGATTTAAACTTATCCATGCTTCCATTTGTAGAAAACTTGGTTTTGTAGACCTACTTGCAAAAAACAATCTTGTAACCTTCAAGAAGAGGAACAAGATCCCAAGTGTCACTTTTCAATAAGAAGTTCATCTCTTCTTGCATAGTTTCTTCCCATTTAGGTAGACTAGCATCACTTGTTTCTTTATAAAGAAAAGGATCTTTAGGCTAGGCCATCAACATTGAACCAACTAAATGGAACTAATAATGAGTCCTGGAAGACTCTATTAGATCGCCAATTTAAGTACTAACAACTTCATTTGTTTTATAAACCCATTTTGAAAGTGGAGTAGAGGTGAAATATCGTTAAACTAAAATGGAGGAGGAGGAGCTATATGTTTGTTGACGGGCATTTCTCACACACCGTCAACGAGAAGGGAAGATCTGGTCCGGGTTCTCTATTTAATCCAAGCGGTTTGGAATAATCTACCCTAACGGGTTTTATGTCTCCGTTAGCCAATTGGGATTCTACAATAATCAAAAGAGGTAAAACTAACTAAATGTATAGTCATATTAATTAACACACTAGTATGATTACTTAACTAGTAGTATTATATACAATAGATATATATAGTTACAAGGTTTAAATAAAGCCTCGTGAAAATTTAAGGTATGAAAGATGTTGGTGTACTCCGACACCGTCTGGTCTCTTTTCTAACATAGAGTTTTCCATCTCATGTATTGGTCATCATAGTTTCCGAAAGGGTAGAACTCCTCCTTTAGGGCATCTACAAAGGTTGCCCAACTAGTTTCTCTCCAAAATAGTGTAGATTCATCTGTGGTGTACCTCTCCCAGTAACCTTCCCACCAAGATATGACATGGGGAAGGGATTTAAGGAGTGTGAAGGTGATCTTTTCACTGTCGGAATTTTTTTGGACAGAGTAATAACCTTCTAGCAAATTCAACCATTTTTCTAGAGCATTTGCATCTATCTAGACTTAAAATAAGGGGATATCAAAATTGACTTGTACCTTGAAGGGTGTCGCACTTGTGAAATGGCTTCTTGTTGAAGATGCATCAATTGTCTCCATCGGTAGTCTTCAAAGGATCTCAGAAAAGTTTTCCATCATCTCATTCCTCTGTCGCACAAGGGCTTCCTTGAGCAACTTCTTGAAAGGATCTCGTGTTTTTTCATCTCTATTTTCTTCTGCCATGGGAGGTCTCTTGGGTTGGTGAGAGAATTTTCCCTCAAGTAAAACTAGCTCGAGACCCAACTCTCTATACCCTGACCTTGTCGAGGACCTGCTTTGAGAAATGACAAGGAGAATCCTTCTCTGATACCACATATCCGAATTATTTTGAGAACAACATGAAGAAAAAAATATAACCGATATATAAGAAAGAAATACACAAAGATAATGCACAGAACACATAAATATAAGGAAAACTAACTTCTATGATCCGGATTATTTTCGGCACGAAATGAGAGCGGAGATATAATAAAGAAATGACAGAGATATCGCGTATATCCAGTAATATAACGGAAATATATCAGAGATGAACCCATAAACACAGAGATACAGTAATACACGATTTCTATTAATGAAAGAAATGTACAGAGACTGTAAAAATACAGAGTGAAAGACTCGCTAGAATGGTGGCAGCTTATCTCTAAGAAGAGATGTGACGGCTACTCGCATTCGCAA
>SNQJ01S0077471.1:109512-122405 GCA_010110895.2 Picea sitchensis | reverse complement strand
CATTGACCTCTTTCGGCAGGTCCATTTACATCACATATTCATATTTATAAGTTTTTCCATAGTCTGTGGCCAGTTCAGTTATATTTACAATCTGGGGGAAACAGGGTGTTACAACCTGTTTGAGACTAGTTATAGGACTAGTAAAAAACCCTATCTTCCACAGAGTGTACATCCAAAAGTAAAACGATCCAAAAGCTGAAATTAATCTCACAAGTACCTTGATATGTCTTCTTAATATCCTCCAAGTTTCACTATCTGAATCATTCTAGGAAAAAAGTTATAGGGAAAATTCCAAGATGACCTTTAAAGAACATAGCTTAGAACACTTCATATTCCCTTGGCATTTCTCCCTTCTTCACTTCATCTTCCCTCTAAAATTCAGTACCAAGCTTGTGCTAAGAGATAAAAATATTGAATGATGAAAATGAGAGGTTATTAATGTGTGTTTATACCCTTCCAAGCACTTCCTTTACTTAACTTTAGGGCCAACCTATAACTTCTTGTTTGCAACACTTTTTAGGGTCAAATTTTATTTTAATTTTAATTTCTCTTGTAGGGTCGACTTGTCCTTGTACACTTAATTTCATCTTTAGTTCATTTTACAATCAGGGACGACTTTGGGGACTTCATTCCTTTACTTCTGGAGTTTTGTTACCACACTTCTGGGGATTCTTTATGGATTCTTGACCATACCTTACATGATCATCTTTAAGAAGGCATATCTTCTCAATCATGAGGAACCACGTGGTGTGCCACCTACCGTTTGAAACGAATGGATGAGGACTATCAATCCATAGGGATTTTTCATTCATGTGCAATTTCCTTCATACTCATTTTATTCAACCAACTTTGAGCTTCATGACCGCACATTTGGGCATTCCTGACCATATCTTTAGGGCTTCTTGACCATACATTGTAATTTTTTTTCTTAAAAACTATGGATTCTTGAAATCATCTTCCCATGAGGGCCATGATTAGAGCTATGTCATAAGGGGACTACTTTGGAGACTCCTTCAAATAAACCCATCACTTGTAGGGGCTTCTGGACATGCACCATGACTTCTTCTAGGGTTGACATCAATGAAAACCAAGTTTCCAACAATAAGCAAGGCATTTTCTTGGCATTGCTTGTAGATACATGGAATTTCCTCCTAAATTAGAGAAAATCAATTTACCATAAATCAATGACCTATTTTGCAAATTACATAGTTTGTCACAATCATGGATGTGAAAGTATTGGAAATGCAGAGGCATGGAAGTGTAGCAATGCGAGAAGATGACCCATGTGGGTACTCTTCACAAGGCTTAAAAATAGACCATCTTAAGTAGACCAAGTATGGTTGTTAAAACTGGATGAGGATTCAAAATAGACTAAGAGAATGCTTGCTCTATTTTCATTTATTGTGTGAAATTCTACACTTTCGACCCTTACACTGAGAATTCATGGTACTTATGGTGTGGCATTGCCATCGTTAGTTGCATAAACACTTGTGCAATTGGCAGAGAGATTCCATGAGCACTTCAACATAGGTGTATGTTGCACAGAGCCAATATTTTGTCTATTTATCACTTGGTTTATATTCAAATCTTGTGCGGAGAAATGATGTGTGTAAAGACCCCAATCATTACAACAACAAGAGAACCAAAAAGTGATTTTTTTTGTTTTGTTTTTAGGCAGGGAGGAAATGATGACAACAGTTCAACCACACAAAATAACGATGAACACACACACGCAGATAAGGCAACAGACAACAACGCCTCAACACACTAGCACAACAAGCAACTGGGCAAAACATGCGTAAATAAAAAAGATAGAAACAACTACCCGCTCGACACAAACATGACAATGCCTACAAACTAAAGGAAAACATCCACAATCCCGACACAACAGCCTCAACGACCAGTAACTAGAACCTCTATGGCATGCAAACCCAATGCATGAAGGCGTTACAACCCAAGAACCAACAACAAATACAATGAACAAACGCCCACAACAGGTAGCACAGACTCTGGCCAAGTTATCAGTCACCTGTATCCATTAGGGCGTGTAATGATTCTCTTATCAGGAATCATGTCGTTGCCAGGTGATAGGTGTGACAACAACCATGGCGCAACAACATAACTGGACACTCAACTCAAGCCAAAAACAATGTGCTAGGAGATCAAGTTAACTATCCAACCCCTAACAACTAACCCTAGCACCCAATTGACAAGTCAACAAGATGACTATGACTTTCACACAACACAATAATTGCCTTGCACAACAAAATCAATCTGTACATATTAAATGATTATTAAACAATAGTTTTTTTTCAACTATATTCCAATTCCCAATGTTAGATAAGTATGATTCCTTTAAAACTGAAACTAGATTGCTATCATATGAAGTTGCTATCTTTTAAGACCCGAATTGTACACTGAATAAAATAGTTTTAGTGAAGATGAACATCAAATTATTTACATAACAATAAATCGATTACAAGAAATTGTTGTGACCTTTCAATCCAATATATCGCTGGCATGCAATCCGCTATCCCAAAATTCACAGCTTAACAATAAAAAGAAATGACGAGGAAAAACACTATAATCATGGTCTAAATAAAGGAGTTACTGTTCTAATGAAATTTCTACCAAGGTACACTATCGCTATCCCTTATCATATAAAATTTTTGTCAATGTAGTAAAATGTCATAGTAAATATATATAAAGCGCAGAGATTAAACGTAATCACAATTGTTGAGCTAGACACTAAAAATCGCTACCCATTCATTACATGAGTTCGTTGTGTAATATAAGGAAAAGTAATTGTCGTTTACTATAGATTCACTGTGTAACAATGATAGCATGGATAACACTGTCCCTAATCCAATATTTTCTATCTATAAATTATGGGCTAAGCTGTCTATAAATATAAAGATTTGCTCATCATGAATTAAATTGCTCACAGAAATGGTTGTTCATTATATCCTAAATATTGTTGAATTATTATTATACAACATACATATAATAAAATGATGTCAATATAATTATGATAGCTGTCAACGCTGTCATACAATCAATGCTGTAAAAAATTAAGATTACTGTCAACACTGTCCTTAAACATTAAATTGTTGAGTAATAACATTTACTGTCAACATATTAAAACTGTCATAAAACGCAATTACCATTACATGTAAATCTCTATTTCAAATATTAAAATCTTTGGCACACATCATACATCCAACATTGTCGCTAAAAACTAAGGAAGGCAATAGTGATATCGTTGAGCGAGATATGACATGGTTGAGTGGAAAGTGGTAAGGATGTGTGTGAAATTGTTGTAGAGTATAATAATGATAGTGAATTATATCGCTATCCTAAAATCAATACAGTTACTGTGACATCAGAAATATATCTCTGTGGCACGTGCTATCCTAAAAATATAGCCATCAATTAGTAAATACATTCACGGTGATGACAACTTAAAATCGCTACGACTCATCCTAAAAATATCGCTGAGATATCTTTATATATTCATCGGGATAGCCAAAAAGGGGTTGGGATACAATCAAACAGAAATGCAAATATATAAATTAAGACGCAGACATATCCATTCATATGTAATGTAGTCCATATTTTAATTTAAACGGAACCACTGTATCAATGAAATCCCAGTCTATATATAGTGTAAATTAACTCATTGTAAATTATCTATGATAACTCAATGTAAATTAATGCAGACATAACCCTTCATACGGAACGTAGACCTATGTAAATTGCAATCACTATGTAAATCACAGTCCATATTTTAATGAAAATGTTGTAAGTGCAGTCAATAATGATAACTCGTTGTAAATTAACTTTGATATAGAATCGTTGGCAAGGTCGTGTGGGGTTGGGGAAGTATAAAATGTTGTCAGACAATTGAATGGTTGGAAAGGGCATTGCATTTTGGCCAAATAAAAACTCTTGGTAAATTCGCCATCTAATGTAATAAATCGCAGAGGGAGAAAATTTGTAGGCCAGATGTATTGAAACGCAGAGTAACTTGCCATCAAAATATGATAAATTGCAGAGGGAAAAATTCATATTTGAATGCTTGCAAGGAGCCACGGATTTCGTAGTGTTTATGTATCCAAATAACAAAGTAAATGATGAAGATGTTGTGCAAACAATAAATACAAATCGTTGTGTGTAAGATGCCAAGAAGAGTGGGTTGAATGCTGGGTAAATACGGGTGAAAACACAAAGATTAATAAAACACATTGATCAAACGCCGAGATCATTTAGAATGCAGAGGTGATATAACATGCAGATACCACTGTAAGGGCAAAGATAAAAAAATGCAGAGGTTTTATAAAATGTAGAGCCCAATGCAAAAACAGAGATAAGAAAGGGGTAGACAGTTGGGCAAAATTATCCTTCACTCATCATCCATGCACAAAAAAGCAGGGCATTAGAATCTATAGGTCTATAAACACTGAAGTGATGACCGTCGATTTGGCTCTTGGCCGACTGCTCAAGCATAGACTGATGATCTATGGATAAGGATGGAAGATAAAGCACAATCACATCATAATACTCAATAAAACAAAACGGAATAGTCTTAGCAATCATGGATTGGATTGCTAAGGAAATCTATTCAAATGCAGCGAGCGTAAAGCTATGATGACTTTAAGTTCTCGATTAAAAACGCTGAGTAAAACACATTTCTTTACACAATAGAAGTACAGTAATGAAAGAGCAAGAAAAAAATTAATCAACCATTCAAAATAAATGCATGCGTACCGTAGTCCAAGGCGATAGCTTCGAGTCGTTTTTCATCGCGTGCTCCATCTAGCTGCCGCTTGTTGACCGATGTGACTTCATCGGTACCTCCCAACCAACGCTAGGGGTAATCTTCTTCCCCCTGAGCCCCCCGAGCCGCAAAGGGGCCACGCACATTATACCAGAGAACAACTAGCACCCAGATCGCATCGCAAGGTCGATCTACCACTTGTTACTCAAGCTGGGTATCCCAACTCCCACAAGATAAGTCAGTCAAGACAAAAATTCTGCAGCATAATGTTACACATAAAGATAAGATCCATACTCCTCCTTCTCCATCCTTTTTATAGAATTTCTAAGTGATTTCTTTCCCAAATTCCCATTTAATTTATTTTTCATTAATTTAATTCAAAAAAACCTCCCCGATACACATGTCACCCATCCCCCTAGTTGCACCAAAAAATTAATTTCATTAATTATTTAATTATTCCTATTTCCCTCACCTCACCAAAAGCATTCCTAAAGACACTCCTTGGTGTCCCAATATTCCCTTACACATTTTAAATGACTTACACATTTATTAAATTCCTAGTTGAGTTCATAATTAGAAAGTTCTTAAAGGGAAGATTCCTTACTAAGTTAGTCATTTATATTTTTCCTTACGTTTCCCTTTTTATTTATGTTTCCCCCTTTTCTTTATGTTTCCCCTTTTTCCCTTAGTTTCCTAGTTCTTTTAAGTTTCCCTCTTTTCCCTTTTTATTTAAAACTCAAATTAGAAAGTGTAGAAAAACCACCTTTTACCCCTTTTTCTTTTTAATTAATAAAATTTAATTAGTCTATGAAAAAAAAACAATCATTTCCCTTTTAAAATTTTAATCCCCCAAAGTAATTTGATTTTAATAAATTAATTGAATTTCTTACCCCCTTCTCGTCACATGTTTAATTATGATTTATTAATTTTGACCACAAGTGTCACTTAGACCTAGATTTTAATTTCACTAGGTTGGGTGACATTTTTATTAGGGAAAATTTTTAATTCTTACTTGTCACATCATTCATTCTAAAGTCATATAGGTTTATTCACTTTCCAGCTAAAAATGCGGCGTTCCCTTCAGGACGCAATAGGTCCTCCAAGGGTGCCACTCGCCTCTCTCCGTTCTCCTTACGCGACATGCCTTTTAGGACACACTATATGATCCAAGGGTGCCACTCGCCTCTTTCCATTTTCCTTGCGCGACGTGCCCTTCAGGACGTACTACGTGCTCCAAGGGTGCCGATCACCTCTCGATTGACTTGGTAGACATAAAAAACCCCTGGAGTCAATACTCTGTCAGGTGATCTTGTGGGAGACCAAGGGCCTCTAAGGAATACAACCCCTACGTTATTGCGCCCCCCTTAGAATCATCGTGAGCGATTGTCACAATCTGCCCTCACGACATCGTGGATCTTCGCGAACTAGGTAATCGTTAACCTACAGTTCGAGCCACAATGGGAGTGCTATTAGGATGTGGCAGGGATGTTGTCCACCCCTCTCCCTCAATTTCTCTGGTGGTCGTGTGTGACCCCTCTACTCCACATGTGAGTCTGGTCGAAAAGCTATCGTCAGCCTGCATCATCAACGGATCATGTCAGCAATAATAATCAATCATCATAACATCTAATCAGATGTACATATGTCATATCAACAAAATCAAACCCCAATAGTCGAGTCCCTGACTCAATCCAGAGTCCAAGGGGTTACATCGATGTCTCTTCATCCTCGAGTTCCAAAGTCCTACACACTCAGGATAACCCAGTCAATAGCACCTGTCTATGTAAATACACTAATAACATATCATCACATCCATAATGCCTCATAATCATAATCAAATGGCCAATAGTATAATAATCTGGATCACTTGCAAGCAATTGTCCTCAAAGAATAAGATCGCCCAATGTGTGCAAGAGTGGGATGTTACATACACCCCCTCTTGGTTTACACTTCGTCCCGAAGTTTCACAGTATATAAGTGTCGAAATAATGTGTATCACAGTATCACAAGTCTATCTATCAAACAAAAATGGAAACTGTTGGCGCATATCATATGCGTCCTCCCAGGTCGTCGAGTGCAGACCATAGTTGTCCCATTGGACCTTGACTTGGTCTACCGTTCAACATCGTAACTATCGAATGTGATGATCCAGGATGCGGATCGGCTCAGTCTTGAGCGCACCCTCGTCCGATACCTACAAGGAAATCATATCAATAATATGTGTAGGATCGCTAATATAATGTCTCAAAACAGATACGTGAAAAACATCGTGCATACGCCTCAAAGAATCAGGAAAGGCTAGTCGATAGGCCACGAGCCTCTTCTTCTTCATAATCTTGAAAGGTCCCACGAACCTAGGAGAGATTTTAGCTCCCTTCTCAAACTTGATCGAACTCTTATGCAGTTTTACCCACAAGAAGACTCGATCGCCAACTTCGTAACTATGGTCGACACGGTGCGCATCAACATAACTCTTCTACCAATCCTACGCTTCTTTGATCCTTTGTCTTATTGTTTGCATTTGATCTTCCATTTCTTGGATCGCTTCTGGTTCGACCAAGATCCTATCCTCAAGCTGATCCCAACTCAAAGGCGTCTGACATGGTCGCCCATAAAGAAACTCGAAAGGCGCCATCTTAATGGTTCTTTGGTAACTATTGTTATATGTGAATTCTACTAGTGGCAAGAATTATTCCCAACGTTTATTTTGGTCCATCACGTACATGCACAACATGTCTTCCAAGACTTGGTTTGTTTGTTCGGTCTACCCTTATGTATCCGGGTGATATGCAGTACTAAAGTTAAGTTGGGTTCTCAAGGCCTCTTGGAAAGTAGTCCAAAATAGTCCAGTAAACACCGATCCTCGATTGGATATAATCCTCTTAGGCACCCCATGCAACCTCACAATCTCAATGATGAAAACTCTAGCTATGCCAGATGCCTGATATGTCGTTCTCACAAGAAAAAAATGAGCACTCTTATTCAGAGTGTCGACTACCACAAAAATCAAGTCATGTCTCCTTGTTGTCAGTGGCAATCCAACAATGAAATCCATCGAAATGAACTCCCATTTCAATTTTGGAATAGCGTGTGGCTGTAGTAATCCTGTTGGATGTCTATGTTCAGCGTTCACCTACTGAAATTCTAGACATATTTCCACGTAGTTGACTATGTCTGCCTTCATTCCTTTCCAGAAGAATAAGGGTTTAAGGTCTTCCCTTATCTTCGCGACTCCCGGGTGATCCATGTACACTGCTCTGTGAGCCTCGTTTAGGATCAAAATCCTCAACTCGTCGTTCATTGGTACGTAAATTCAATTTTTAAATCTCAATAATCCATCATTGTCAAGCGTAAATCCTTCAAATCTTGGTATCATCATTGTGTTTCGTCCGATAAAATCCTTGGCCTCTTTGTACCAGTGATCGTCACACTATAAGGTTAGAATATTTTCACGTAGATTCGTTTGAAGAGGCATCGGTGAAAATATGCGTGGTCTTCAACTCAATGCATCAACCTCTATATTCATTGTTCCCTTTATGTAAGTAATATCGAAATCGTACTCGCTGAGCAATTCCAACAAATGTCATTGTCGTGCGTTCAAGTCACTTTGTGTAAAGATGTGTTGTAGTCCACAGTGGTTCGTTTTTAATTAAAATTTTCGTCCATTAAGGTAGTGTCTCCACACTCTCAAGGCATATACAATGGATAAAAACTCCAAATCATGCATCGCATAGTTCTGCTCATGCCTTCTCAACTTCCTCTATATGTAAGCGATAACTCAACTGTCTTGCATCAAGACTCTGCCTAAGCCTTCCTTGGATGCGTCAATGCATACCAAGAATTCTACATCCATGTCAGGGACCTTTAGTATCTGTGATGTTGTAAATAACTCCTTGAGCCTCTGAAATGCTTCCGTGCATTTCTCGGTCCAATTTTTTTTTTTGTTCTTCTTCTGCAATTCCGTGATCAGATTTGCTATCTTCAAAAATCCCTTGACAAACCGTCGATAGTATCCTGCTAAACCCATGAAGCTATGCACTTCCGGGACATTCGTCGACACAGGCAATTCTATAATAGCCTCAACCTTTGCTGGACCTACGATGATACCTTCGTCGAAGATGACATGCCCTATGTAGTGAATCCTTGATTGATAAATGAACATTTAGACAATTTACCATACAATTTGTTCTCTTGGATACAATGTAGCACCAAGTGCAAGTGCTCGTCATGCTCCTCCATAATCCAAGAGTAAATCAAAATATCATCAATGAATACTTGGACAAACTTGTCCAAGTACTCGTGGACCACCCCGTTCATCAAACTCATAAATACCCCTGGGGCGTTCGTTAGTCCAAACGGTAAAACAATAAACTCGTAATGTCCAAACCTCATCTTAAAGGCGGTCTTAGGGACGTCATCCTCCTTGATCCGTAACTGGTGATACCCTGATCTCAAGTTGATCTTTGAAAACACCGTCGTACCCTTCATCTGATCAAACAGATCATCAATCCTCGACAACGGATATTGATTCTTGATCGTTGCCTTGTTCAATTGATTGTAGTCAATGCAGAGTCTCCACGACCCATCCTTATTTCATATGAAAATAACAGGCACACCCCATAGTGACACATTAGGACGTATCAGTCCTAGGTCCAACAACTCCTTCAGTTGCATTCTCAGCTCTTGTAACTCTAGGGTCGACATCCGATAAGGCGTTCTTGCTATCGTTTCAGTCCCTGGTTTTAGGTCTATGGTAAACTCTAATTCCCTCTCTGGCGACATCCCAGGCAACTCTGTTGGAAAGATGTATGCAAAATCTCTCACCAATGAAAGGTGTTCTAGACCCTTTGTTACTCCCTTCTCGTTTAGCTCAAGGATCGCATAAAGATTACATCCCTTGCACATTCTCTTTCATAGTTGCAAGGAAGAGATAAACCTCAGGGAAACTCCCTGGTTCTGACCAAAAACACGCATCTCTTTCCCTCATCATCGACCAAGCTCAACCATTTCATCTTACAGTTGAGTATCACCTCATGCGATTCCAACCAGTCCATACCAATCACGATGTCATAAGATCCTAAGATCATGACGTACAAGTTGGCATTGGTGACAAACTCTCCCCGGTTAAGGGTACAACCCGTAACCTTCCCTCCAAACTTCTGTTTGGCTCCCGAAGCCATCTCTACAAAGATAAACTCATCCTGTTCGACTGCCTTTACCTTAATCCTTTTTAGCATTGCACCAGAAATGAAACTCTTGGTAGCACTGGGATCTATCAAAATACTAAGGGTTTGGTCAGCGACGGTACCTGACGTCTCGAGCAGAGTCGACTAGTGCTCTGCTTGGCGGTTATTCATCGTTGCATGAATCCGGTGGGCCTTGCCCAAATATCCCACGGTAGTGGGTCTGGCTGATCCATATGCTCTAGTCCTCTCCACTGGGAATTCACGTTGGTAGTGTGGATCCCCACAAGTCCAACACCCCTTCTTTGGTCCAGTACTCTTGGTACCCGAAGTATAAGATGATCGCCCACTGGCCTGTAATCTTGGTCTATTATGCTGAATAGGCCTAAATTACTATTGTTGTGGTCGACATTGCTGCTGATGTTGTGGTCCTTGGTAAGGAGTCCTCTACTGAGGCGTTGGTCGTTGAGGTGTAGTGAAAGTGGATCCTCTCTGGAAGCCACGATATCCTATCATATTTCTAGCTGGTGTATGACGCTACTACACACCAGATGACACCTTCCCTTCTAGTCTCTCTAGAGTCCTTCTCTGGCCCCCGCTTATAAGCTCCTCCTCTGCTATGAGGGCCTTCTAGACGACATCATGCAAGGTCTGAGGCATCAAAATCCTAGCCTTTGCACGTATGCTGACATGAAGGACGAATAAGAACTTGTTAAACTTAAGTTTCTCGATATTAAGGTGCGGAGCATACCGAAGAAAATCCATAAAATGAGCCTCGTACTCGGGCACCATACGATCACCCTGTCTTAAGGCATTGAACTCGTTGAGATGATGCTCAATGAATTCCTCTAATAGGTACCTCTCTCGGAACCATTCCTCGAATAGTTCCCATGACATGTCTTCGATAACCATGTTCAATTATGGCAGGAGCGTCTTCCACCAAAGAAGAGTGCTCCCCTTCAATTGGAAAATTTCCATGCAAACCTTCATGTTACAGGTATAGTCACGAAGTGCAAAGCACATCGCCATATTCCCCAACCATGCCTCGGTGGCTATGTCGTCTGGGGCACCAAAGAACTCGAGAAATTTGACCTTCTCGAGTTCGTGGTGAATGCTACTAGTATTGATCGGAGCGCGCGATGGACCCTTAGGGGGTGCCGACGCCCCAGCCTCATCTCTGTCCAAACGACTGATTAGTGCCTCAGACATCTGCTGAAAAGACCTCATTAGCCCAACCACATCACCCTATGCTATTTTTTCCTTCTCGACAACCTGTTCATCTCCTTGGGGGGTAGACCCCTCAGGCGTGGATGCTACTGGAGTCGTAGTGCCTCCTCCCCTAGCACCCCATCATTTTCCTCCGTAGTGCCCTCTAACCATGATTACCTGCATGAATATAAATCAAATTAATTAGCAACCTTATAATCATAAATCAAATCAATGATAGCCGTAGTGATCCCAAAGTCCCAGGTTGAAACCCGCTCAGATACCATATGTAAAGACCCCAATCGTTACGACAACAAGCGAACCAAAAAGTGATTTTTTTTTTGTTTTTAGGCAGGGAGGCAACGACGAAAACATTTGAACCACACAACCTATTGACAAACACATGCACACAGATAAGGAAACATGCAACAACAACTCAACACACTAGCACAATGAGCAACTGGGTGGAACATGCATAAATAAAAATATAGAAATGACTACTCGCTCGACATAAACATGACAACGCCTACAAGCTAAAGGACAACATGCACAATCTTGACACAACATCCTTGATGACCAGTATCTAGAACCTCTATGGCATGCAAACCCAACACATGAAGGCATTACAACCCAAGCACCAACAACAACTACAACAAACAAATGCCCACAATGGGTAGCACAAACTCTGGTCAAGTTATTATTCTCCTCTATCCATCAGGGCACGCAATGATCCCCTCATCAGAAATCATGCCGTCACCAGGTGATATGTGCGACAACAAATGTGGCGCAACAACATAAATTGACCCTCAACACAAGCCAAAATCAATGCACTAGGGGATCAAGTTAACTATCCAACCCCTGACGACTAACCCTAGCACCCAATCGACAAGTCAACAAGATGACTATGACTTTAACACAACACAATAATTTCCTTGCGCAAAAAAATCAATCTATACATATTAAATGATTATTAAACAATAGTTTGTTGCAACTATATTCCAATTCCCAGTGTTAGATAAGTATGAATCGATTCCTTTAAAACTGAAACTAGATTGCTATCATATGAAGTTGTTATCTTTTAAAACTCGAACTGTACATCGAATAAAATAGTTTTAGTGCAACTGAACACCAAGTTATTTACATAACAATAAATTGATTACAAGTAATTGTTGGGACCTTTCAATCCAATATATTGCTGGCATGTAAGCCGCTGTCCCAAAATTCACAGCTTAACAATAAAAAGAAATGACGAGGAGAAACACTATAATCACGGTCTAAATAAAGGAGTTACTGTTCTAATGAAATTGCTTCCAAGGTACACTATCGCTGTCCCTTATCATATAAAAACGATGTCAATGTAGTAAAATGCAGTAGTAAATATATATAAAGTGCAAAGATTAATCGTAATCACAATTGCTGAGCTAGACACTAAAAATCGCTACCCATTCATTACATGAGTTCGTTGTGTAGTATAAGGAAAAGTAATTGTTGTTTACTATGGATTCACTGATTTGGATTAGTGAGAGGGGGGGGTGAATCAATAATAGAGCAATTTAGTCCCTTTTAACCATATAATCCAAGTGCTATATCAATGAAACATTATTATTCAATAACTGCAGAGTAAATAAGCAATGAACAAATGAACAATCATACACATACACAGTACACCAGTGTTTTACGTGGAAACCCAAATCGGGAGAAAACCACATAATGATTTTTCTTATATG
>SNQJ01S0077471.1:82964-109502 GCA_010110895.2 Picea sitchensis | reverse complement strand
TAGGATATTTTCCCTGAAAAATTCACTTTCCTTCATCTCATTATTCCACAATTAAGCATGAGTTCTCTTACTCCACAAAGCGTCTTCCCGTGAGGGCTTTCACCATAAGGGGACCACTTTGGAGTTTATCCATATTTACTTTGTATCAACCATGACAAAACAATAATGAGTCATATTTACATCAAACATTATTGGGTCCATTACCCAAACCTTTGTGCTATGGGTCTTTCTTCAAGGGTTGACATCAATGACAACCAACCTTAATCAACACACTATGTAACAATGATAGCATGGATATCGCCGTCCTTAATCCAAGATTTTATATCTATAAATTATGGGCTAAGATGTCTATAAATATAAAGATTCGCTCATCATGAATTAAATTTCTCACATAAATGGTTGTTCATTATATCCTAAATATTGTTGTATTATTATTATACAATATACATATAATAAAATGATGTCAATATAATTATGATAGCTGTCCATACTGTCATACAATCAATTATGTCAAAAATTAAGATTACTGTCAATGTTGTCCTTAAACATTAAATTGGTGAGTAATAACATTTACTGTCAACATATTAAAATTGTCATAAAACGCAGTTACCATTACATGTAAATCGTTATTTCAAATATTAAAATCTCTGGAACACATCATACATCCAACGTCGTCGCTAAAAACTAAGGAAGGCAATATTGATATCGCTGAGTGAGTTATGACATGGCTGAGTGGAAAGTGGTAAGGTTGTCTGTGAAATCGCTGCAGAGTATAATAATGATAGGGAATTATATCGCTATCCTAAAATCAATACAGTTACTGTGACATTAGAAATATATCTCTGTGACATGATATCCTAACAATATAGCTATCAATTAGAAAATACATTCACGGTGATGGCAACTTAAAATCACTACGACTCATCCTAAAAATATCGTTGAGATATCATTAAATATTCACCGGGATAGCCAAAAAGGGGCTGGGATACAATCAAACGGAAATACAGATATATAAATCAAGACACAAACATATCCCTTCATATGGAATGTAGTCCATATTTTAATGAAAAAGCAACCACTGTATCAATGACATCGCAGTCTATATATAGTGTAAATTAACTCTTATAACTCAATGTAAATTAACGCAGACATAACCTTTCATACAGAACACAGACCTGTGTAAATTGCAACCATTATGTAAATCACAGTTCATATTTTAATGAAAACGTTGTAAGTGCAGTCAATAATGATAGCTCAATGTAAATTAACTTTGATATAGAATCGCTGGCAACGTTGTGTGTGGTTGGGGAAGTCTAAAATGTTGTCAGGCAATTGAATGTGTGTAAAGTGCGTTGCATTCTGGCCAAATAAAAACGCTTGGTAAATTCATCATCTAATGTAATAAATCGGAGAGGGAAAAAATTTGTAGGCTAGATGTATTGAAACATAGAGTAACTTGCCATCAAAATATGATAAATCGCAGAGGGAAAAATTTGTAGTTGAATTCTTGCAAGGAGCCACAGATTTCGTAGTGTTTATGTATCCAAATCACAGAGTAAATGATGGATTTGTTGTGCAAACAATAAATACAAATCGTTGTGTGTAATATGCCAAGAAGAGTGGGTTGAATGTTGCGTAAATAAATGTGAAAACGTAGAGATTAATAAAACACAGTGATCAAACATCGAGATCATTTATAACACATAGGTGATATAACATGTAGAGACCATTGTAAGGGTAGAGATAAAAAACGCAGAGGTGTTATAAAATGCAGAGCCCAATGCAAACGCAGAGATAAGAAAGGGGTAGACAATTGGGCAAAATTATCCTTCGCTCATCATCCATGCATAGAAAAGAAGGGCATTAGAATCTATAGGTCTATAAACTATGAAGTGACGATCGTCGATTCGACTCTTGGCCGACTACTCAGGCATGGACTGATGATCTAGGGATAAGGATGGAAGATAAAGAACAACCACATCATAATAATCAATAAAAGAAAATAGAACAGTCTTAGCGATCAGGGATTGGGTTGGCAAGGAAATCAATTCAAATGCAGCGAGTGTAAAGCTATGATGACTTTAATTTCTTGGTTAAAAACACTGAGTAAAACACATTTATTTACACAATAGAAGTACAGTAATCAAAGCACAATACAAAAATTAATCAACCATTCAAAATAAATGCATGCGTACCATAGCCCAAGGCGACAACTCCTAGTTGTTGTCCCGTGCGTGCTCTGTCCAACTCCCGCTTTCTGATCGATGTGACTTCACTGGTACCTCCCAATCAATTCTAGGGGTACTCTTCTTCCCCCTGAGCCCCCTGAGCCGCAAAGGGGCCACACACACTATACCAGAGAACAACTAGCACCCAACTTGCCTCGCAAGGTCGAGCTACCACTCATTACCCGAGCTGGGTATCCCAACTCCCACAAGATAAGTCAGTCAAGACAAAAATTCTGCAGCGTAATTTTATGCATAAAGATAAGATCCATACTCCTCCTCCTCCATCTTTTTTATAGGGTTTCTAAGTGATTTATTTCCCAAATTCCCATTTAATTTATTTTTCATTAATTTAATTCAGAAAAACCTCCCCCATACACATGTCACCCATCCCCATAGTTGCACCAAAAAATTAACTTCATTAATTATTTAATTATTCCTATTTCCCTCACCTCACCAAAAGCATTCCTAAAAACACTCCTTGGTGTCCCAATATTCCCTTACACATTTTAAATGACTTACGCCTTTACTAAATTCCTGGTTGAGTTCATAATTAGCAAGTTCTTAAAGGGAAGATTCCTTACTAAGTTAGTCATTCACCTTTTTCCTTATGTTTCCCTTTTTCTTAATGTTTCCCCCTTTTTCTTTATGTTTCCCCTTTTTCCCTTAGATTCCTATTTCTTTTAAGTTTCTCTCTTTTCCCTTTTTATCTAAAACTCAAATTAGCAAGTGTAGAAAAACCACCTTTTACCCCTTTTTCTTTTTAATTAATAAAATTTAATTAGTCTATGAAAATAAAACAATCATTTCCCTTTTAAAATTTTAATCCCCCAAAGTAATTTGATTTTAATAAATTAATTGAATTTTTTACCCCCTTCACGTCACATGTTTAATTATGATTTATTAATTTTGACCACAAGTGTCACTTAGACCTAGATTTTAATTTCACTGGGCTGGGCGATATTTTTATTAGGGAAAATTTTTAATTCTTACTTGTCACATCATTCATTCTAAAGTCGTCTAGGTTTATTCACTTACCAACTAAAAACACGACGTGCCCTTTAGGACACACTAGGTCCTCCAAGGGTGCCACTCGCCTCTCTTTGTTCTCCTTGCGTGACGTGCCCTTCAGGACGCACTACGTGCTCCAAGGGTGCCACTCGTCTCTTTCCTTTTTCCTTGCGTGACATGCCCTTTAGGACACACTACGTGCTCCAAGGGTGCCACTCACCTCTTGACTGACTTGGTAGACATAAAAAACCCCTGGAGCCAATACTCCATTAGGTGATCTTGTGGGAGACTAAGGGCCTCTAAGGAATAAGGCCCCTACCTTATTGCACGCCCCTTAGAATAATCATGAGTGACTGTCACAGTCTGCCCTCATGACATCGTGGGTATTTACGAACTAGGTAATCGTTAACCTACATTTCGAGCCACGACGAGAGTGCTAGTAGGTTGTGGCAGGGTTGTTGTTCACCCCTCTCCCTCAATGTCTCTGGTTGTCGTGCGTGACCCCACTACTCCACATGTGAGTCTAGTCGACAAGCTGTCGTCAACCGACATCATTAACGAATCATGTCAACAATAATAAATAATCATCATAACATCTAATCAGATGTACATATGTCATATCAAAAAAATCAAACCCCAATAGTCCACTCCCTGACTCGATCCGGAGTCCAAGGGGTTTCATCAATGCCTCTGCATCCTCGAGGTCCAAATTCATGCACACTCAGGAGAACCTAGTCAATAACAGCTATCTATGTAAATACAACAATAACATATCTTCACATCCATAATTCCTCATAATCATAATCAAATGGCCAATAGCACAATAATCTGGTTCACTTTCAAGCAAATGTCCTCAAAGAATAAGTTCGCTCAGTGCGTGAAAGAGAGGTATGTTACAATGTGTCTGCTCTTTGTGAATTGTCGAAGTTCTGCATCTCTCATCATGTTGTTTAATAGTGTGTGTTCTATGCATAGTGTAGTTACTTAGTTTCATTCAAATTTGCATTGACATTGGTGTGATGTTTAAGAAAACCAAACCTCTTTTAGAAGTTGTGTTGCTGAATCAAATGGTTGACTGAAATATTCTTGATGTGCATGATATATGCAGAAAAAAATTGAGTTCCCATAAATCAGTGATTTGTTTTGCAAATTAAGTTTCTTGTGGAAATCACAGACGCACACCTATTGGAAATGCATAGGGGAAAAGGTGTAGCAATTAGGGAGGATGACCCGTGCAGGTACTCCGCATAAGGCTTAAAAATAAACCGTCTTAATTAGACCAAGTATCAATGTGTAGACTGGACGAGGATTAAAAATAGACGAAGCGAATGCTTACTCTATTTTCAATCCTTGTTCGAGATTCTACACTTTCAACTCTTGCACTAAGAAATCATGGCACTTATGGTGTGGCAATAGCACAATTAGTTGCATAGAAACTTGTGAAATTGACATAACGATGTCATCAACACTTCCACATAGGTCTATGCTATACATATCTGGTGTTTTGTCTATTTAGCACTTGGTTTGTATTCAACTCTTGTGCAGAGAATTGATAAATCTGTTCTTTCTACACTATCACATTTCCGCATCTCGCATCATGTTGTTTGATAGTGTGTGCTTTATGAAAAGTGTAGTTACTTGGTTTCATTCAAATTTGCATTGACATTAGTGTAATGTTTAAGCAAACTGACTCTCTTTTAACAGTTGTATGGCTAAATCAAATCATTGAATGAAATATTATTGATGTGCAAAATATATGCGAAAACAAAATTGTGCTTGCTTATTATTTTTCGTGGAGATTGTTTTTTTTTTCCCCGGTTGCTCGATGTTGTAGACATAACTTAAGCCTTATATAAATGACATAAATTGAACAAAAACAATTTTTCATATTCTTGTTACATATTTAGAAAGTTCTTGTTTATGTGTTGGATCAAGAAATTGTGTTGGACATTGCAAGCACTTGATATAGCAGATATTTTGGTTGCAAAGAAAATAAAATATTAACAATTTGCATTGCATTTGCATCTTGTTGCCATTGATCTATATTGCTATTTGACTTGTTCGATTTGTAATACATTGAAACAATCACCGATGTTTAAAAAGAAAATAGGGAAAAGAAAGAAACACAAAACAAGAATTAGAGAGGTGTGTTTTTCTATTTTTATCTATGTACTATTCATTTGTTGTTTGTTATTATTGTGTATTTCATGCGATATTGACATAAGGGTCTATTTGTGTGTTCATTGAATTTGGTGCACTATTTTCATATGCAAATGAAATAGAGCAATTGCAGGAGAGGAAGAAGTGACAAATAATACTGAAGAAGAAACACAAGAACAATGTCCCAAGAGGAGGTATGTCTGTAACAATTATACATGGAATATCCTTTTTTTTGGTAAATTATATGCATATGCAACAATCTATATCCATAATGCATAGTAGTGCATATAATCCAAAGTGGATATTACATCAATGGTTGTCTTATCGATAGTGGGCTGGAAATCTAGGGTTTGTCAAGATTTTATGTACAAAACTCCAAGGAATTTTCATATTGAATGTTTTTTGGCAGAATGAACAAATTGTCACTATAGATGATCATGGAATTACACAGAAGAGCTAGCATTCTATCATATGTGAATGGATAATGTATTGAAGCAAGATACTTAGACTTGCACTGATTGGATGATAGTGCATTAATGAAGTAATGAACTTATAAAATTAAAATAGATAACCATTGAATTGAGAAAAGAATCACTGGATTGCAAAATAGAAGCAAAGTTTGTATTATTTTCATTTGAAAAGAATGACACATACAAAGGAAGACTAGTACATTTCATATAACTGTTCTATATACTTTACTCATTTGAACAATGGTTGCATGGCTCTACACCATGGATTCTTTATTATTAATATGTGGTTGTGTTATGGTTTGACTCCTATCTATCAAACGGAAACAAGTTTTGGAAACATGATCATCTAATTTATTTATATATATTAACACTATCGCTTGATGAAGATAATTTTATATAGCAACAAGAATATAAAGGGAGGACAATGTTGACATCTGGTGCACAATGGTTTATTTTTCCAAGGATTGCACCCTGTTAGAGACTTATAACAATAACATTCGATACTTAACAAGATTTGGACGTTATTATCTTGGTGGTCCTCGACTCAAGCAGTAATGGGACGTCAGAAAAAGGCTATGTTGAATTGTGAGCATTGTGAATGAGGCTAGGTTGGATACAAGCACAATTCTTGAGTAATTAAAAACCATATGTCTCGGTTGTTGTTGTAGTCTCACACACCTGTTTGAATGAGTAGGGTCATATTGGAAGTGGCAACTAGATTTGGTGTACATTTGTTCAGGATGGTGACATCTCTCTACTTGGTCTTCCTATGAACCAATGAAGTGTGGGTGTGCTTCATCCTGCATTCCATAAATCCAATCACTAGTTGGACCAAGTCCTACTGCTAGAACTTTTCCCAGTTACTTGGGCACTTGCAAACCACAAGGACAAGGTAATCATTCCAACGAGAAGGCCCAATATCATCCTCTTGTTTGGTTCAACTTGGTTGATAATGAATATGAGGAAAACTAGAACTGATAGAGGGTCAAAGCCACAAAATGCACCTACTGAGTTCAACAAAGGTGTTGATCCATGGAAACACGCATATCATATGCTGGCCTAGAGAGTTGGCGGGTTGTAGGAACTTCAAAGCATAGTTCAAGAAAATATTTGGCGAGGTTAGGGATACTTCTCATGTATTGTACGTTAGGTACCCTTGCCAATAGTTTCCTTCTTATTTCTAGTCAATGTGACAATGACACGGTGGGGATGTGGGCGGTCTCCATGAACTACAGGTTGTAGTAAATCACATGTTTCCTAGAAGAAGCCATGGATGCAATAAATTTGTAGTTGAACTATGATTCCTCGAATAAATGGACCTAGTGGTTTGTAGAACTACTCAATTGACAACTAGTGGGAGCTCTATTTGTGGAGAAATGCAAATCAGCTATGAATATTGTGGCCCTGGCAAGTGGTATAAATAGCTCAAATGACAATCATAAATTTTCATTGTGATGTTCCCATTTTCGCGCCATCTCTATGCGTCTGTGTTCCTATAGTGATATGCTACAATTTGGATCTAGGTTCCTTTAATGTTGTATGTAGTGGCAACGATTCACCGTACTCCTGATGGTATTTTCCTAGTGTGGGGTCATAACTATCTGTGCGCGTCGTATGTGTGTGATCTCGCTAGATAATATTTCTTAACACTTTGATATTGTGAAACACTTTGTTTTACTTGTGTCACATGTGCAAGAGTGTTGTAGTTTCCAGTATCCTATGTGCTACCCATGACTTCACTTGTAATCTGATATTTATAAATCTGTTGGCATGTCAGGTTGTCTTTTAAATGGCTAGGTGAAGAGCCTTTTGATGACAATTTTTCTGAAAGATGGTTACATCTTGAGTTGGGGCATTATTTTCATGGGCGATGTCTACAACTTCAATACCAGTCATCAATTTACATTACTAGCCACCTGACACTTCCATAAAGTTAATGTCCATGTCATACTATTTAAGTTTGGCAAGGAAATTTTTCCATGAACCTTCTTTAAATTGTCATTGAATCAAGAATGTTATTGGAATATGTACTACATAGGCTATCCTCACAATAATGTTTTTCCTTTCTCTATATTTTTCTATGCACACGTTTGTTTCTTTAAATGCATTTTGATAAATGTGAAAGTTATGAACAATACATTACTGAGGTTAGATTGCTTTAAGGCCAAGTGCACATGGAATATTTACTAACATGTGCTTTCTAGACATGAGTTGGTTACATAATACGTGGAATGATTAATAGAAGCTATTAGAAAGCTCATACAAAACCACAACATTCACTTCATGCAAGTTCTATTTAGCCTCCATTTTTTGAAAATATGAGCAAATCAAAGTTCCATAAATGACTTGGTCATCATGCAAATTACGTGCCCTGTTAGAATCTCGAGCGTGAAGCCATTTCAAATGAAAAGGTGCGGAAGGGAGGATCTTGGAGACGATCATTCCTATGAATTATCTGCACAATGGTTGAAAATAGAATTAGTGGTGTCGACTACGTGAGCCATATACATCTGTGGAGAGCACAGGTGCGGAAAACACGAGACTGCGGGGGTGAAATTCTTTGCATTGGTTGTATATTTTCGGGTTGGTCATCAACAAATTTCAATGTGTTTGAGGAATTTTCCACCATATAAAAACCCCAAAGATTCTGATTGTTAAATCTTGTACTAGCTATTAGGATCCTGCTATGGTTTTTGTGTGTGCTTCTCAACCGTCTAAATGTATTCCACCATGTTCTACTGCTTCTATAGTTCCATAGGATCATGTAATTGTTGTGATGTTGATTTCTAATTGTTGATGCATTTCAATTGTGAGATCTGGCTCAAAGTGTTGTGAAAATGCATATACTTCTTCTAGCAGAAAAGTACAAGTTTGTTGCAATGGACAGTGTTATGTGTCAATGTTCATAACAAAGTCTGTTAGAGTTGGAAAATATTTTGCATTTGTAGGAATTTTCATAGTTCACTCTTGTACATATAATTAACAATTTTGCAATTCTATGTACTATATGGTGTGAAATGTGATTTTGTGTGTTGCATAGTTGGTGTATATCTGTCAAAAAAAAAGAGAGGAGAATATGTCAATGTAAACATAATATAGATTATATTGTATGTGCTTAACATTCACGTATTTGGTATTCTAAGTAGGATAAGTTGGATGAGACAAGGAAGTATTAGTACTAGTGCAACACAAACATCTACCCATCAATAGAGTCAGAGGTAAATTTCTATAAGCTATTTTCCGTTTGCACGGTGTGATAGCTACGAAGACATATGCAAACATTTATAAACACTCTATTGTAATCATGACAAACAAACAACATCAGGTGCTTATGCAACTTGCAAATTGCTATGTTTAGTTCAAGCGAAATAGGTATAACTAAAATTGAAACAATTAATGTTGGAGAGTTAAGTGTGACATGCACAAGTGAAGCAACTATCCATGTGCAACAAGAGCAATTGGAAAGGTATGTATATAAAAAATTATATTTTGCAGTTGGGAAAGAAATACATTGAAATTGTTTTTCATATGGCTTATTTTTCTGCGATTGCTACTCCATGATGTAGCTTTGCAACTTGGAATACTATCTCAATAGAGGACTTAACAGTCATAGAACTAGAGAAGTATTCATTGGAGACATGATGGTTGTTTACAACACGTATTTGGATAAAGCCAATAGATCACGCAAAATATTATGTGTTGATATGATAGATGCAAATAACATGATGACAATTACATTGATTGTTCTTGTACACCTCATTGAAATACATGAGAAAAAAAATGTTCCCAGAGATGGAATATCTATCACAAATTTCAAATTTCTACCAAAAAGTGGCTATGACCATGGTGATTGTGATCGTGTTATATCGATGCTTGAATCAAGTGTCATTGAGACAGTGTTTCCAACATGTAAAGAATACAATTTCATATCATACACAACATTCACACAATTGGAAAATAATACAAACATGTATCCAATTGACACTATTAGAGTTGTTGTCAACCTCACTGGAAAAGTTGGATCATAGTACACTTTTCATATAAAATATGGGAACACATAGGGTGACAAAGAAACAATATGCTTTTCCATTGTCAATTGTTTATAGTTTATATGTTGATATATCTTAGGTGAAACTATATGACAATTATAGTCTGTTATGTATCAGTTGAAGCTGTTCAAGACATATGGACATTTCTTCGCTTCACTCGAATAACAATTACAAATAGAGAAGTTATTGATTTTTCTTTTTAAAAATATAACCAAGGGGAGAGATGAAAAATAAAATGTGTTATACACACCATAATCGACATTTATAACAGAACTCACAACATAAGCAATCAAAGATCTAAAAAAACTAACTGGCTCGACAAACATTGTAAGTATAGATTGACAACTCTATCTACAAATATCATGTATAATATTATATATATATATATATATATATATATATATATATATAGAGAGAGAGTCTAGAATTATTAATCTTTGTACTGTATAAACAAGTCGAAGGTATAGTGATAGAAACAAATGCATATTCAAAACAAGTCGAAGGTATAGTGATAGAAACAAATGCATATTCAACTCCATTTGAACCTATCTATGCAATTTGCAACTCTCCTGCAGGTGCATCTACTTTGATAAAAATGCATTGTTTGATTGTCTAATATGTAATCAGAGATGCCCTTTTATATATAAACATTTCCTAAGTGTTGTTATACATACAATGGACAACAATATTTTGAAATGGATCGCCAAGGAACCTATATTGAACGAGCTACTTCATGGCTTGACATAAATGCAATATGAAATATATTTGCAAAAGAAACCCACAACTGTTTGTATGTTGCGTGATTTTTGAGAGCATGAAAAATTTACATTAAAAAAAGACAATGTGATGTTGAGTGTGGGATAGAAATTGAATGAATATAGTGTCTTCCTGCATGTGTTGTGAGTTCTATCTATTACTTTTTAATTTCTTTGTACATATACTATAACTATAATTTAGTTAATTTTTTATATTGACCTAAATGTTGATGCATATTAACATATACATCATATATACATATTGTCTATATAGTTATTAAATACCATCAATAGTGTGTGCATTGTATGTACATTTTGAGTCCAAAGTATTTACTGGACATTGTTAGCACTGCAGTGTCGTTGTGTTGTAATTTTGCAATTCAATACTGTCAAAATTTTAATGAACATTGGACTAGATGTTTATATATTATTGGTCATGTTACATTGCAACATTGATATATTGTTACTACATCTAGATTTCAATTGAAACAAGTTTTTCCATTTGATGCTTCCATAATTGTCGTTGGCATGGAATTTGTAGGACAACGATCTTTAACAAATTTTATGTTGTTTGCAAACACGATATGCATCTCTATTGACAATGTCAGAAATTATTGCTAGAAACATTTTTTCATTGTCATTAGATAACAAATCACAATGACATTTGTTCTACTTTCAGATATTGATGCACATCTACATATTCCCTGCCTGTTTGAATAGAGTTTTTGACATTTTCATCTGGTGCAAGTAAGGATAGAACATGTAATAAACCTTTTGAATATAAATGAACTTAGTCATTTGATGCTTGTTTATCGATTATCACCATGCATGGAATGATCAATGTACTCTCTATTTATTTAAGCAAGTTGGCCCAATTGAATATTATTTTTGTTTCTATAGTGTCTATGATAAATTTCTCATAAGTAAAGAATAATAATAATAATATTCTAATTGGCCTATATAGAAGCAAATGCAATCAAAATTCAATAAAAACACCATGTTTTATTCCTGCATTGAGTCAGATATTTCTATTATTCCCAAGCATACTGTGTATGAATGGCTACACAAAGTTGTAAATGATGAATTACTTGTTTTTCATATGTCCATACTCATATGGAATTTAAATAGCAACCAAAAAACTTAGTGAGTTGTTGAGGTTTTGATTAAAATTTCTATATGGCAAAAATTGTCCACAAGTTTCCCGCTTCAATTCGATGATTGCAAATTTGGAAAAACTGTACAAGTCTTCAATACGATTTTCCCCAGTTATTTCTCAAGACAACATTTATGTTTCTAAATTATTTTTCCCATGGATTTTGGCCAACAGTTTTCTTCTACTATGCCAATGCATTGTAAATCGTTGAATGTGTAATAAGATAAATGTCATCTTTGATTGTTTTTCCAGGTTATTGTTTAATGGATTTGCAAAGAATAAAATTTAACACAATGTCCTTCCCATGATTTCAAAACAAACAATTTATATTGTTATGTGTGACTCCAATAACTTGTATGCAATGACCAATCAAATAGAACTGAAAATATCCAGTAACTATAATAGATTTTCTTGGTCTACATTACGATGAATCATAAATTTACATATACAGGTAAGCAATTAAAATCCAACTTCTATTGAGTTCAGTGGATTGCAAATAGATCTCATTTTGGAACTATTCGAAGTATTAGAAGTGCGGAAGCGCGAGAGTGCAGGAATGCAATGCAGTGAGTTGTTTGATTTCTCTACTTAATTCTTGACAAATAGAATAAGTCTCCTCTTTGTGGGGATACATATCTGTAGAATGCAGGAGGGATGAACATATGGATGTATGAAATGCATAAGTGCATAGGTGTGCATATGTATATGTTGTGCGCCCACAACAACCTCCCATTTTTATTTTCTTAGTCTTTATCCAAGACAAGAAATTAGGCCCCCCTTTAATTCCTCCAACCAGAACCCTCACACTCTCTCCCTCGTACAAATAGCTATGCCTAAGTTATCCTCACCCTACCCTGCCTTATCATTTATAGTTCCTCCTCAAATCATTTCTACATAACAATCCACACATCTGCAAGTTCCCTCTTCCTATGCTGACACATAGCGTATCGAAGTGTGTATTATTTATTTCACCTTTACATTAATGGGATGATGATTTATTCACCAATACTTGAGTCACTTCTCTTTGAAATTTGTTGACACACCAATGCGCCTCTATTAAACTTCGTTGATGCATGTCTTCCTCACCTATGAGGTATGAATTATCAATGCCAACACATCGGTAATGTTCACACATTCATCATCAATGTGCACACTCTTTATTTCAACTAAATTTATTCCACCCATGCCATTGCAGCACATTTCAATAGCACTCCTCTATTTCGATTCGTTGCACTGCATATTTACAAGGTTCACCTCTTCGTCCCCGAGATAAGTTTCCATCTCCTGTCCTCAATACATAAATTGTAGGATGTCGACCCCTCATCATTGCTAAGCACACCGAAGATGATCTTTTCCCTCTCGCCAACACTGACTAGCTCAGCGTGGCTCACCTTCGCCTTGAAATCCTCTCTTATACTCCTCCCAACTTAGATCACTTCTTGTTGTGCTCATTAGTTGATCTCCTTACACTCTCAATGACTAAACTATTTATGCAAAATGTTAGTCATTTATCACCTACCACATCTGACCTTCTATGTATTACACTTGGATCAAATTTGTGGTGTCATCAGTAGGTTGTATTGCGCACATCCTACAATCTTGTTTAGTTTGCGTTTCTTGATTTTGTGATTGATTGATTTTGGATTGTGAAAGAACCGTATAGCATCTGATTAGTTAACCACGAGATATGTTGGTCTTATGTTTTCTCTAAGATACACTTCGGAAGAAACTCGATCCCTCCAACCCCTAGGCAGTACCAAGCACTTTGAATGCCAGTTGGCTTTTTTGGCAGAGTTGTAACTTCATGCCACCAATGCATAAATACATCATTAATGGATGAAATAAGTCCATATTCATCATATATGACACATGAACCGACGAAATAAATTTTGAATGAAAGAGCAGCAAATGCAGGACCAAAAATTTCATTAAAAAATGTTTCTAAGTGTAATTTTTCGACGCCTGTCAAAGTGAAATTTTCACCCCCGAAATAGGATAATCGTATTATTCTCACCATTAAGATCCCAAGGTGACTTACAAAATCAAAATCTGATGCCCATAAATACTAGAACTAATAACCTAGGGTTTATCGTCTGAATTGGCCATGTTGGTCATGAGAGGTTGGTATAGCATGATTAGATAAGTCGCCAAGAGCGCCTCTTCATGTACTTCATAGTGCAAAATACGACACTCTAATATGATGTTGTATGGGAAAGATATGAATCGTTAAAACCTCAGGCCACTATGTTGGCATAGGCCCACTGTGGTTCTCAACTTCGCTCAAAGTTGCTCTAGGTGAAAATTTGGTTTTATACTAAGTCATTATAAATATTGATTTATATTGGTTTTAAATAATTTTAAAATTGTTTAAAAAATTTAAATTATTTAAAATTAATATTTTAAAGTTAAAATTATTTAACATTAATATTTGCAATAATGCATGAAAAGAGCTTTAAATTAAACCTTGGATGATATGGGGCACGAGGAGAAAATGAATATTAGGGTTTATGAAACTTTGACTTGTGGAGAAGAAATTTTGATATGCTCTCAACTATTGAAATAAATTTAACAAAATCGACAATCATGAAAACAACTTCTCTGAAGTTATCAGAGAAGTTAATCTAAACTTTGTCTAATGTTGATTGGAGGACTTAATATTAACATTGTTGCACATGATTAGAGGACTTTAGAGGAAACATTGTCGATCCGAGCATTGGAGGAGAACTCTGTCGAACCTATCGGAAGACTTGGGAGAACTTTTTTCAATAAGAAAAAAAGTCTTATATTAATGTAATATAAAAGTTGTTTTACATAAACATCTTCTGAAAACATTGCTTCCAACACTCCTAAAAACATAATTTATTAAGAATTTTTTTACAATCTCCCAAAGTCACAAAATATTCCAGCCTTACATATAAATCTTTTCTAATTTTCTGTGTAAATATTAAATAGACCAAAAAACATTTTGATCATCCTTGTAACTAAATGCTTTATCAAATAAGCATTCTTTCAAAAAAATTTGATCCATCTACATTAACCCCTGCATAATATAATCCATCCTCATCCAGAATTAGAGCTTCCTTGGATATTAGGTCTGCATCCTTGTTAAAATCCCTGTATATGTGTTGAGCTTTAATCTGTTGAAATTTTTAGCTCAAAACTCGAATTTTCACCATCCATGTCTGAAGAGAGGCCACCCGAAGAGTGTTAGCATTATTAAACTAATCAATAATAACTTTTGAATCTCCCACCAACTATAATATTGTGATTTTATAGCAAGCAAAAAATAAAATGCACCATAAAACAAGTAGTTCTCCCCTAGCGTTGGTCTCTTTATCACAATTCATCTTAATTCTGAAAGTGCCTTTAAGACTTGGGAGGAACTTCTCCTCAAACCATCTACGAAGTTAGTATGAAGTGCCTCGAGCATCTTCGGAAGACTGAGAGGAAACATTGTCAATCAAAGCATTTGAGGAGAAGCCCTCGATTATGCTCCGAGAGGTTCGAGGCATGCTCTCCGATAGGGTTTTGTTTTTTTTCTGCATGAAGGGTATGCCCAAAATCCGCCTGCCTTCCATCTTGCATACGCCCATGGATTTTTTTTAATCCCGCCTACCATCTGGTAAGGAAGAGATCACCCACGTATTTTGAGCAGGCGCCCACGAATTTGGAGTGAGATCCCACAAAATTGCAGAAAGAATTCCCTCCAAATCTTAAAAAATGCCCACGAAATTGATGAAAGCACCCATAGAATGATAGGCAAAGTCCATGAGCAGCTTTAAAATTTGAAAAAAAAATGGTATTCGCCGTATTGGGCACAAAGAAGTGTGAAATAATGCAAAGTTGAATTTCTATGAGACAAGGGCCCATAACCCACTGTTGGAAACATGCCAACAAATTTCCTCATGCGGTCACATGCATGCAGCTATGTTAATGAGCATGCATGCAATCTATTTATGAACTTTTCGTGTAACTATGTGATCTATTCATGATCAGTGTAACTGAGTGATAGATGTTATATATATGAGCATACCCATAGAGGTGAGAGAGCAATGTGTAGTGAGTGAGTGAGAGCAAGACTCAATACTAAGGTGTTGTGTGTATGAGAGGAGAGGATGGTTGTATGCCTGAGTTGGCTATTGTAATTCTCCCTTGAATAAAAGAATATTGAGTATCATTGCCCGTGGTTTTTTCCCTCATTGGGTTTCCACATAAATCACTGTGTCAAATTGTGGGATTGTTGTGCTTGGTTTAATGTGTGTTTAATCTTGCTTGCTTATGCTATGTTTTTCTTCCGCTGCCCAACAAGTGGTATCAGAGAAGGTTGTGTAGGTTTCGCAGGTGAGCCAAGACGAATTGTGTGCAGGTCTCCTGTGACTGCAATAAGGCGTGATTGAGTGAGTAGCAGGTCATCGACGCTCCCTAGGTAGTCTTAGAGGCGCACTGATGCTATCAAACTCAACTACAGATATGGTTGATGAAGTTTTGTCTGTCTTTTGTGTCTCACCACCTTTGTTCACATAGAAGGTGTAGGGCAGTGATGGTTGAGTCATCGTGAAATAAAAAAAAAATTGTATTTACTTTGGAGTTGTAGAAATTATTGATTGCATGTAAATGTGCATATGTTTGTAAGACCTGGATAGACATGCGTACCCCTGGTTTATCATGTCACCTATGAAATGTCTAGACGTAGATTTAGGTAGATTGAATATGTGGGGGGGCATGTGTGTTGGGTTAACCTTGACTTGGTGAAAGAATTAATATGTTAAACCCGTTTTTAGGTCAAAGCAGGTGGTTTTTTAGGTCCATGTGTTTTGGGTATCCCGTGGTATTGTGTCCATCGATTGCATGTAATGAAGCCTATAAAAGGCTTGGTGAAATCCATTGTAAATGGGTCTGGAGGTAAGCGGTGAAGGCTTACTTGGCCGGTTTGGCCGGATTTTTTTCAAAGTTGTTCGAATGAAAAGTTCGAGGTGGAGCAGTGTGTCCAGTTTAGAAATGTGGGTCTGTAGAAAGGTTGATGTGTTGGCAGGTCAATCAAGTGTTTGAGAATATACGATGAAGGTAAGTTCATATCCATGGAACTTGGAAAGTATTGCAAGGAAGTTGGGATCGAATAGGCATGTTTAGTAATGCCAAGTTGCAACAATAGTTGTGGACAGAAGCAGTTGTGCTATTTGGTAACTCGGTTACTATCGGTTGCAAAAGACATGAAGATTCAGGAAGAGGTATGAATAGGTCATTTGGTAATTACTCAAATGTGAAATTATTTGGTTGTGATGCTTATGATTTTTTATCATCTTTCTAAGTAGGATCTAGATCAAAAAGGTAGATCTTTGATATGGTGATGATGTTAAGGGGTGCATACTGTGGGATCCTACTATCCACATAATCATCATGGACAAAGATGTAGTGTTTGATGTATCTCCTTTTATAAAATCAAACATAGTAAAATATGAAAGATTCAGAGCATGGCTGGTAGCATAAATGTATTTGGAAGGTATTGATTTCCATCAAAGTTTCTCACCAGTTGTTAAAAGCTTGTTTCTATTCATGTTGTGTTAGCACTGGTTGTGATAGTACAACTAGATGTTAAAATTGTTTTACATGTATTTTTTTGGATAAGGGGATGTATATGGAACAACCAGAACGGTTAGTTCAGAATCGCAATAGAAGATTTTTTTGCAAACTCAAAAATCATTGTATGGCTTGAAGAATGCTAGGAAAATGGTACAAGATGTTTGATTCATTCATGGTGAGCCAAATTTTACAATAAGTGAGTATAACCATTGTGTTTATGGTATATTCATTATCTTGGTTTTATATGTTATGTTTGTTGCAAGCACAAGCATGGTTGAGATCAACAGGTTGGCTCAGTTGTTTAGGACGTTTGTTATGAAGGATCTGGGAGCAACAAAATAAATCTTGGCCATGAAAATACATAGAGATAGGAAATATGGTAAGCTTGGTTATCACAACAAAAGTATGTGATGAAGATACTCAGGAAATTCAATATGAATAATGTGAAACTAGTAAAATCCCTTTGGCTTTCCATTGTAAATTCTCTTCAGGTTTATGTCCTTATTGATGAATAAGAAAAGGGTTATATGTCTCAAGTATTATATGCTAGTAGGAAGTTTGATGATTGCGATGAGAAATGGTCATCATTTCACATGCATTTAGTGTTTCCAGTGGACACATGGAAAAACCAGGTCATGAGCATGGAAATGGGTGCTTCAAACACATAAGCACAAAAATCACCTACAATGGTTGCAGTGATTTGGTCTGTGGTTATGATTCATGAGATTTGGACAAGTGCATCGATTTATTAGACATGTTACTGATGGAGACAGAATGGTCCATGCTGGAGTGAATCATGCAAGCATGTTCACGTAACGATATTGTCAGAGAATTTGTGGAGCTATGATGGTGTTTGGCTTCTCTTGGCTTGCAGAAAAGGTGATGAATTAATTAAGGGCATGATATATCAGGTAAATTGTTGTCAAGGTGGATATTGTTGGAAACATGCCAACGAATTTCCTCATGCAGTCACATGCACATGCATGCAACTATGTTAATGTGCATGCATGCAATCTATTTATGAGCTTTTCGTGTAACTATGTGATATATTCATGATCAGTCTCTGTAACTGAATAATAGATGTTATCTAGATGAGTATACCCATAGAGGTGAGAGAGCAATGTGCAGTGAGTGTGTGAGAGAAAGACTCAATACTGAGGTGTTGTGTGTATGAGAGGAGAGGATGGTTGTATGCCTCGGTTGGCTATTGTAATCTCCCTTGAATAAAAGAATATTGATTATCATTTTTTCCCTCATTGAGTTTCCACATAAATCACTGTGTCAAATTGTGGGATTAATGTGCTTGGTTTAATGTGTGTTTAATCTTGTTTTCTTATGTTCTTGTTTTATGCTATGTTTTGCTTCCGCTACCAACACCCACTTGGTCGTTTTTTTTGTATGCACATGCTCATACAATGTCAAAAGGAACAAACTTGCGCGGCCAGCTATTGGTCTCATGGTAATTGCAGAGTTTAGGGTTTTTGTTTTAAATTTATGAGGATAGTGGGAAGACCCCCACGAGATTCAAGAGGAAGCAAACGTTTTCCAGATAGTGAGAAGAAGAAAGGGCTATGTGTTTCAGTCATTCGCACTCATCGTCATTCCGCTGATTCTCAAGGGCGGCAAATTATTACAGCTATTTGAAGGGTCGCCTCTCTCTTGCCCTTGACGACTGGTATGGAATAATTATAAACGAAAAAATAATGAAAAATATATCTACCAGAGCGAGTTTACCAATCGGCCAATGGTTGCTTTATGTTGTTTTAACATGCTCTACATCAAACTATAATACAATTCCCCTGAAGTAGTTCGAGGCTTCCACCGCTGGTAGAATAATGCATGTCAGCCTTTTGGGCAAATACCAGACTACCAATTTATTTGAGACATCATTGGTAAATGGAAGATGAGACAAACACGGCTACCAAGTCGTATGAGGCTAATGCTCGATAATACAAACACGATTGAGTTATTTTATGACTTGTAAAAAAGAAGAGAAGAATATACCTGAGACTGATCAACGAAGATAAAACAAACACCTCCGATCTCAACGACAAAAAAGCAACGCTAAGTCTGCCAAGAACCATCGATGAAGTTTATGGCTTGAATACCAATAAGGCCGACAAGGTTACTGCCATCAAATCCGAAACCTCTCGGAGAAGTTACAAGGAATTTCGTCGATGAGCCCAACGACATCTTATCACTTCTCCTTTGATTGAGCTTCTCCATTTGACGAGCCTATGTTCTTAATAGTACTCCAAATTTTGAAACGACAAGGGAAAGAGAATATGATCAACACAGAGTACCTAACGTAGATATAAATAAAAGAACTCCATCTAGGCTTGCCGACCTCAAGCATTTTATGAAACAATTCAACAGTGAAATTGCGCAAGGATTTGATCCAACTCAACATGCTGCCTTACAAAAATCCAGAGAGAGCCTAGGCTCCGAAGTTACAACAGCGACTTGCCCGGAGAGCTTAAATGAAGTACCGATGTGATCACTCAGACAAAAGCGCCAGATAGGCGAACATAACTCAGCTTCCACCTTCCATCCGGCGAGGTTCATGACTTGGCCTCCAACACAAACTTCCACCTTCCACCCGGTGAGGTTCATGACTTGCTCTCCAACGCAAATGTGAGGAGTTCCCATCAACTCCTTAGAACAGGTAGGAGGAGTTAGTACTAACTCCTTAGAACAGGTCGGACTAGTTAGTATTAACTCCACGGATACATAAAAAAAATTGGATTTCAGTAAAATGGTCATAACGTTTGACTCCGTTTTAAGCATTCTTTATATTGTTGGAAAAGTATTGCAAAGATATACAAATTTCTAGTTATAGGCTTTGAGAAATTCCTAACTTATTTCTCTCATTTTGCAAGATGAATATCCTATACCTTCTTGGCAGCACCACATAAAGCAGCGTGTCAATTGTGAAGCAGAAGAACCAAGGATTGAATTCAGGGAAGTTTACTTGATATTTCAATAATTTAATGCCTCAGTTATTTGCATTTAGATGATTATTCTTCATAGTTTATTTTGAGTTACACTCATCTAATGTATGTTGAATGTTTCCAAGTACAGAGTGGAGGAGGGTAAAACGACGAAGGAGCGATAACGAAAGATGTAGCAATGATGGAGGAGTAGCAAAGACAATCTCAGGAAAATGTATGAAGAATAGATCTAGAAACTCCATGACGATCCTCTGTCACATTCAGGACGACGAAGATGCCCTCACGCCCAAGGCAATTCTTCATGATGCACAAGGCACATATGGCCAAAATCCATGATGGCCCACCAAAGCTAGAGGAAAAATTCGAAATGTAACTACTGTAACAGACTCGACCCCTGAGTAACTTTCCTAGGGATGGGGCATCAAAATTTTTCTTTCGTTAAACATCCTGGATCCTATGTTCGAGATCTTCATCCTCTT
Source organism: Picea sitchensis (assembly GCA_010110895.2). NCBI lineage: Eukaryota > Viridiplantae > Streptophyta > Pinopsida > Pinales > Pinaceae > Picea > Picea sitchensis. The sequence continues at coordinate 88,669 of SNQJ01S0077471.1, read as the reverse complement.
TTGCTCGTCAAGATCTTTCCCACCACTATCACCATGCTCCAATCCAAGCTCCGGATCATAAGTTATACCTTTCTGAAGTTTTGCGATCCTTATTGTCCCAAGGCCACGTGGCACCCATGTGGATCCTCCTCACACGTGTCGTCTCCAAGTTCCTATGTCCACGATGGGAAGTCCATCCACCGTCCGATCCAATGGCGGGGCTCGTTCCCCATTGAACACTTAAGTGAGGGGAGAATTCGGTGTTCGACACTTCGACGCTTAACACCTCTTTTCCGTTCTGTACACATATCTTTCGGAGTCCTGAAGTTCCGAAATGCTGCCACGTAGCTCGGCCCTTCTGGCCTTTTCAACTTACCTTTGACATTACGCTCCAATCCTCTGGAGTCCCGAAGTCCCGGACTCCCGAAAGGTCCCCACCTACACGTGGTAATGCAGTATACGCGGGGACAAGTAGAGGTGGGTCAGGCTCTTCGACAGACCTAGTTCCAATGCTCCAACGTCTCAATCTTTTCGAAGTCTCGTAAGCTTGCCACGTAGCTCCAGCCTTCGGGCCTTTTGGTCTCTTCGCGATGCTACACCCCGAATCCTTCGGAGTCTTGAAGTCCCAGACTCCTGGAGTCTTGGTTACATCACCAACCACTTTGGCCAGGAGGGCACGTACCAGAGGATGACACACAGTGAGGGTCAGGGGTGACACGTGTCCTTAACGATGGACGACTGAGAAGGATCCCGAACATTCAAAGGATCGATGGTCCATGTGATCCAAATTTTATGAGTAGAACGAAATGAATACATATTATTAAAATATGTTTAACACAGAATAACAGAGATACAGTAAAACTTTTTTTCTATTCAATAAGGAAATAAACTGAAACTGTAAAGTGCAGTGGAAAACAAGCTTGTTGGAATGGTGGCGTCTTATCTCTGAGAAGAGATGTGAAAACTGTGCTCATTCGCAAGAATATGATTACAACGAGACTCTGAAGGCCTTTTTACAATAAACAGGAATGTCAAAAACCCTAGACATCCAAACACCTAACCTTAGGAGATGAAGCGTCAAACGTCATGTGGGCCCTGTTTGGGTAAGTTAGTACATCAACTTCCCGAGGTCGTAACTTTTGCATACGATCTCTGTTTTAGTCGCACAATAGCCCAATGGAAAGGTATTGTAGAGGAGATTCATTTTGGGGGCTCAATCAAGGCTATCATTTAGAAGCTCGATCCTGAAAAATATTCATTTAGGCCCTCAAAATGGCCCCAGAAGTTAAAAACTGCTAAAAATAGTAAATTGCCAAAATTGCCAGAAAATTGTTTTGAGCAAGTTAGAAAAGGTGGGTGGCCACCGTATCCACCTAGATCAATCCTCCCTCCTTAGGAAGCAATGGTCTCCATTGCGTTGAGTTCCCCCGTCAGATGAGGAAATTTCTGCTGAATTTGGCCCCGGGTTGATCCTTTGTTGTCGAGTACCTTGGATCTGTGTGTCCACAATATGATCATTGGATTCCTGTTGCATGCAGTCAGGGTTGATCTCTATTGGTGTCAAATTCTCTGTTATCTCTGAGGTGTCCAATAATGGTGAGAAATATGGTCAGGAGAGCCATGTTGAAGATTGGGCGCAAGCCAAGGAAGGGAGGAATGTTGAGCTCAAAAGCATTGTCACCCACAACCATGGTTATGGTGTACGACCCATAACGGAGTGGGCGAAGCTTTCAATGGGGATCTGTAAGGTGTTCTTTCTGCAAGTGCAACCAAACTTTGTCTCCCACCTGAAACTTATGTGACACCCGATGTTGATCATGCCACTGCTTGTACTTGGCATTAGACTTATATAGAATATCCTGAACCTCTTGGCGGATATGCTGGATCCGCTCAATGAATCGGGTGGCTTTGTCAGCTTCTAGTGGGGCAGGGGACGAGTCAGCTGAGGTGGTCACCAGGGGTAGTGCAACATCCATGGGGCCCAATGGTTGGACTCCCAACCCCACTTGAAAGGGGTTGTGTCCAATTGAGCTATGAAGGGCTCGATTGTAGCTATGATGGACATAGGGAAGACTCTCATCCCATGTGCGGGGGTGTTTTAGATTGTACATGCATAGGATATGTACGATCATTCAATTGACGACCTCAGTTTGGCCATCTATCTGGGGGTGGAAGGAAGTGGATTTGGTGAGCTTGGTATCCAACAGTGACCAGAGGCTTGACCAGAATGTGTCGAGGAACCGACTGTCACGGTCTAAGATAATGGTTTGTGGGATCGAAAAATGTACCCATACTCATTCAAAGAAGAGCTTGGCAGTGGCTTCTGCTGTGATGTTCTTCTTGCAGGCAGCTAGAATCGCCATCTTGGAAAAGTGATCAACAACCACAAAAACACAATCATTTCCCCTCTTGGTGGATGGGAGGCCCGACATGTAGTCCATTGAGATGGATTCCCACGGCCTATCAGTAGTAGACAAAGGGGTGTATAGGCCTTGTTTCTTATTGGTTGGTTTGGAAATAACATAGGCAATGCATGCCCTGATATACTTGCCGACATATTGTCAGAGTTTCGGCCAATAGAAATGTTTCGGCATCACTACCACTATATTTTCGATGCCAAAGTGTCCTACCACCTGACTGTAGTGAGCTTCCCAAATCAGCTTTGCACGCTCGCTTGATGGAATGTAGAGATGGCCCAGACAACACAACAACCCATCTTGAAGATGGAAATTAGTGACCACTGAGTTGGTGCCCAACATTTGGTAGGTGGTGGAGAAGTCAGGGTCTGTCTCATAGAGGTGGGGCCATCCAGAGGTCTCGTGGCCTCAAGAGTCTAGCATCGTGGTGAGTGCCGCAACTGGAGGTCGATTGAGGCAATCAACAACTCGATTGGTACTTCCTTTTTTATACTTAATGTTGAGGTGGAACTGTAGTAAGTATGTGGACCACTTTTGATGGCGGTCATTCTGCAATTTTCCTTGGGTCTGGATGAACTGTAGTGGCTTGTGATCAGTGTGGATGACTATTTCCTTCCCAAGAATGTAATGTCTCCACTCGCGGCAGGCTTGCACAATGGAGTACATTTATTTGTCGTAAGTAGGGTACTTATGTATAACATCTGATATTGTCTCACTATGATATGCCATGGGGTGGCTGTGTTGAGTGAGAACGACGCCCACAACATAGTCTGAAGAATCTATCTCGATCTCAAAGGGATGTCGCAGGCCAGGTAATGAAAGTACTGGGGATGAGAAAAAACACTTCTTCAAGTCATCGATAGATTGTTGTTGGGACAGGACCCACACAAATTTTGCCTAATCTCCACCCCTAGTTACTTGGCTGAGGGCTCATGCGATATGAGAGAATCCCAACACGAACCTGCAATAGAAATTTGCAAGGCCCAAGATGCTCCGAAGTTCAATGAGTGTGGTTGGGGTTGGCTAGTCATGGATGACCTGGATCTTGGCTGGATCCACATGCACACCATGTCAATCAACGATTTAGCCTAAGTAATGGACCCTGTCCATGCCGAAGGAGCATTTTTCCAAGTTTGCATATAGTTTGTGCTGCTGCAGGGTGTGCAAAACCTAATGAATACTGAATATGCTGCAAGTGTTCCACCCAAGTCTTGTTGTATATGAGGATGTCATCCAGATACACCACTACAAAAGTATTTGTTAAAGGTTGTAGTATATCGTCCATCATCCTCATAAAATTTGTTGGAGCATTTTTCAAACCAAAGCGCATGACCAACCATTCAAAAAGACCTTATTTTGACTTGAAGACGGTCTTCCATACATCTTTTTGTTCTATTGGGACCTGGTGTGACGCAGGCACACCCATCAGGCACGTCCGCTCACAGGATCTTCTCTTTCCTCAGCCCAAAGAACACAAACCGGTCCTTCTATTTCCCTATCGGGAAATCTACACCCACAGAACTCTTCACGCGATCTCCTTCTTACTTATCGAGGAATTGGACTTCATGGTATCGCGAGGTCTATGGTCAAGCGCTGGTGTTTTGAATCTCTGAAACCCGATGCAAGTCAACACTGACCCTTCCTTTACCCTGTCGGGATTTCTCCTATCACGATTTTTCCACTCGCGATATCAAGCAAATGGATTTACCGAACCCCTAACCCCGATGTGCCAATACTCCGATGCACACGTGGGTTGAATANNCAGACTTTGCGAGATCACAAATCTTGATGTCAATGTTTCAGGACTTTACTTTTCCCGAACTCCGATATGTTGTGTCACCTATCCACGTCACTGACTTCGTTGTGGCCCCCACACTGTCCTTCTACTCATCGGGATTTCACGTATCGCAATATCACGATTCCCATTGCAATATTTCGAAGTTTCGATCCACGAAACCCCGATACACGATATACATATAGATTCAACGACTATTTTTTTCTTCTCGCTCCTCGCGTCTTCGCGACTTGGAGCACCCAATGTTTGGGCTTTCACCCTGCAAACTTTCGAGTTCGCGAGATCTCTCGATCTCTGCCACCTGTCCTCCTCAGATGGACAGCTCCTGGTCTTCTCGCCACTTCGCTTCCTCTCGTGTCCTCGTGCTTCACGATCCTTGACACCAAGTTCTCATCCCTTCTACTCACGAACCCCCGACATGCGATGTGCCACCTGTTCGCTTGCTGACTCCTGTGGCCCCACACCGTTCTCGTAGTCGTCGGGATATTGCGTATAGCGATTTCACGATCTTTGTGGCGGGTTTACGGAGTTTCAACCCACAAAACCCCGATATGCGAATCCACGTGTAGATCCAACGGCCCTTGTGGCTCAGATCAACGGTTCTGCCCCTCCTGAGCTTTGAACCTCTGAACTACTCTGCCGTATCTCCCCTGCACCTCTGCTAGATCTAACGTCTCACGGAAATTCGCGGATTCTCCTTGGAGAACACCGACCGTCCGTTCCTTCTGATGAAATCTGCGAGACAAACCAAGTTTTCCTCCATGAAGACTGGTTCACCTGCACACGAACTTACGACGCGTGTTTGAATGCTCCACGACCCAACCTCTCTGTGCTTCTCTTTGATGATTACTCGAAGGTTCTATACCCCCGAGCTTTACCCAACTCTGAATCTTCCAGAGAACCTCCCTACTCGCACTCCTTGCGGAAACCTTTCAAGCACTCCCTAAGTGTTGAAGTCTCTTGACTCGTCGCACACCTGCAACAACAGTCTCTCGAGGTTTCACTTAGGTTCGCAACCCTGAGGCTTAGCTTGGCCTGCGCACTCCTTGCACAGCTCCTGTGCCCAACTGCACCTTTGGGATGAATGAGAACATAAGCTTTCTCCATCTGAACCTTCTGTCAACGCACTCCTTGCGGACACTTCAGCTGCACTCCTTGCAGTAATTCTCCGGCTCAAATAGAGACACAATTTAAACTCATTCCCTCTTCCTCTCAGACTTCAATTCAAACATGAAATCATATACACAGCATATAAAAACAAATGTATAACAGGAAGCAACCATTCATGAGCATAACATCAATACACAGAGAACAACACAAACCCATGAAATTGAATCAAACTCTTCTATTAATCCAAATATCTGTACATGGGTGTTCTTACAAATCTCTCTGCATGCTCTTGCTCTTCCTTTTTCAGAATTCTGTTACAATGCACAATGAGGGTGTCTATATCATGTTTCCGTCTTGCGCTCCCAAACAGTCTAATCTAGAATTAAATTCTATCTACCTGCATT
>SNQJ01S0077471.1:70365-82954 GCA_010110895.2 Picea sitchensis | reverse complement strand
ATCGGTGGCAACGAACGAGATAGTTCGTCCACTACTATATCAACGAACTCTTCCAGCAGTTCCTGAACTTCTTCTGGAAAATCATCCACTCTTGTGCTAGTCAAAACAATCTTCGGTTTTCTGACCACAATGAACTATGGATCCTCCTTCTTCTTAACCTCGGTAAGGAGTTCCTTCCCACTCATGAGAAGTATTGTGTTGTTTACTTCCAGCTTCACGTCCTTATCCTTAATCGGAAGCAACATGTGTGTCCTCCCATTCTTCTCCAGGGTGTATGTGTTCATCCTCCCATCATGAATCACATTTCTATCATATTGCCACGGTCTACCCAGCAATAGATGACAAACATCCATAGGAATGACATCACATAATATCTTATCATTATATCCCCCTATCTTAAATTCAACTAAGCACTGTTTGGTGACATTTACCTGATGTCCTTTTTGTAGCCACAAAACTTTATATGGACTTGGATGATCAGTCGTCTCCAGCTCCAACTTTTCTACCATCTCGGTTGAAACGAGATTGTTTGTGCTACCATTGTCCACAATGACCTTGCACACCCTGTCCTTGGTCTTGCAAGAAGTCCTGAAAAGTCTGGTCCTTTGGAATGAACTTTCCACCTCTTTCTCTGGTGTCAAAAGGACTTTTCGCATCACCAACGATCTTCCGCCTTCAGCGTCTTCTGCCTCAACATCTCGCCTCTGTGCCTCGGCAATGTGAGTGTCTCCAACCTCTTTCTTTTTATCAGGACACTCATAAGACTTGTGCCCGTTCTTTCCACATGTGAAGCATGTAATTACTCCACCTCTTCCTCTTCCCCAACCTCTAGTACGAGGAAAAGTATTATTATCAACATACCCCCCTCTCTGCTCAGTATGCTTCCCTCTTTGCTCAACGTATTTCCCTCACTGTGAACTTCCACCTCTCTCTGTCCGAGTCAGAGGTTTCTTCCAGTCGTCCCTGGGCTTCTGGGTTCTTTCCTGGGCAACTGATTTTCCCCTGGGCTGACCTCTGCCTCTGCCCCTCTGACTCTTCTTTCAGCTCAACTTCTCTTCAACGTTCAGAGCCATCTGATAAGAATCTTCCACCATTCGAATGGTCACCATGCTCATTTCATCCCGAATCTCATATCTCAGGACATTCATATACCTGGATACTTTTTCATCATTGCTTTCACGATGACCTGTCCTGATATTCAGCCTATAAAATTCCTCAGTATAATCTTTCACTGTCATCAACTTCTGTCTCAGGTTATGCATTCTCCTGAACAGAGAAATTTGATAATCCCTGGGAATGAATTTTGCTTTCATCTTTGCAATCATCATATCCCAGCTCTTAATCTTCTGCTTGCCTTGGCAATGCCTATCAGCTTGTAGTTCATCCTACCACAAGGTTGCATGTCCTTTTAATTTCATGACAGCATGCTTGACTTTCTTGTCCTCTTCGACATATTCATAGTCGAAGTATGTGTCTAGAGCTCTAATCCATTCTAGAAGCTCTTCTACATCCAGATTTCCCTCATAAACTGGAATGTCCATCTTCGCCCTTGCACCCATCCTTGCAACAACTTTAAGTAAGCGCTCATTTGCTACATCTTTTGTTGTGACTTATTCTTCTCCATGTCCAGCATCATCTTCACTTTCAGACTCACTGATATCTCCTACATCAGCTGTGCGCCTTTGTCTTATCTCCATGTCCACAAGTCTGGCACGTATGTTATGCAGATCTCTTTCTACTTCTAGATTCTGCACTTCTCTACCCCTTCCTCTGGACATTTCCCTTTCCTCCTCTGGATCGGGTGATTGTCTATCTCTTCTTCTTGGTGGCATGGTGAATCTTCCTTCTCCCTGCTACAGAAAGCAAAGAATATTTTCTAAGCTTTGATACCACCTGATGCAGGTGCGCCCGTCAGGCACGTACGCTCACATGATCTTCTCTTTCCTCGGCCCGAAGAACACTAACCGGTCCTTCTATTTCCCTATCAGAAAATCTACACCCACAGAACTCTTCATGCGATCCCCTTCTTACTTATCAGGGAATCAGAATTCGCGGTATCGTGAGGTCTATGGTCGAGCGCTGGTGTTTCAAATCTCTGAAACCCGATGCAAGTCAATGTTGACCCTTCCTTTACCCTGTCGGGATTTCTCCTATCGTGATTTCGCCACTCACAATATCAAGAAAATGGATTTACTGAACCTCGAACCCCGATGTGCCGATACTCCGATGCACACGTGGGTTGACTATTCAACGGTCCCGTCACCTCGTTGGGATTTCAGACTTCGCGGGATCGCGAATCCTGATGTCAATGTTTCGGGACTTTTCTTTTCCCGAACTCCGATACGTTGTGTCACCTGTCCACATCACCGACTTCGCTATGCCCCCCACACTGTCCTTCTACTCATTGGGATTTCACGTATCGCAATATCACGATTCTCGTTGCAATATTTCAAAGTTTCGATCCACGAAACCCCGATACACGATATACGTATAGATCCAACGGCTATTTTTTTCTTCTCGCTCCTCTCATCTTCGCGACTTGGAGCACCCAATGTTTGGGCTTTCACCCTGCAAACTTCCGAGTTCACGAGATCTCTCAATCTCTGCCACCTGTCCTCCTCAGATGGACAACTCCTGGTCTTCTCCCCACTTTGCCGCCTCTCGTGTCCTCGCGCTTCGCAACCCTTGACACCAAGTTCTCAGCCCTTCTACTCATGAACTCCCGACATGCGATGTGCCACCTGTTCGCTTGCCGACTCCTGTGGCCCCACACCATTCTCATAGTCATCGGGATATCGCATATCGCGATTTCGCGATCTCTGTGGCTGTTTTACGGAGTTTCAACCCACGAAACCCTGATATGCGAATCCACGCGTAGATCCAACGACCCTTGTGGCTCGGATCAACGGTTATGCCCCTCCTGAGCTTTGAACCTATGAACTACTTTGCCGTATCTCCCCTGCACCTCTGCTAGATCTGACGGCTCACGGAAATTCACAGATTATCCTTGGAGAACACCAACTGTCCGTTCCTTCTGTTGAAATCTGCGAGACGAACCAAGTTTTCCTCCGTGAAGACTGGTTCACCTGCACACAAACTTACGACGCATGTTTGAACGCTCCACGGCCCAACCTCTTTGTGCTTCTCTTTGATGATTACTTGAAGGTTCTATACCTCCCGAGCTTTACCCAACTCTGAATATTTTAGAGAACCTCCCTGCTTGCACTCCTTGTGGCAACCTTTCAAGCACTCCCTAAGTGTTGAAGTCTCTTGACTCTACGCACACCTACAACAACAGTCTCTCGAGGTTTCACTCAGGTTCGCAACCCTGAGGCTTAGCTTGGCCTGCGCACTCCTTGCATGGCTCCTGTGCCCAACTGGACCTTTGGGATGAATGAGAACAAAAACTTTCTCTATCTGAACCTTCTGTCAACTCACTCCTTGCGGACACTTCAACTGCTTTCCTTGCAGGAATTCTCCGGCTCAAATAGAGACATAATTGAAACTCATTCCCTCTTCCTCTCAGAATTCAATTCAAACATGAAATCATATAAAAGCAAATGTATAACATGAAGCAACCATTCATGAGCATAACATCAATACACAAAGAACAACACAAACCCATGAAATTGAATCAAACTCTTCTATTAATCCAAATATCTGTACATGGGTGTTCTTACAAAGCTCTCTACATGCTCTTGCTCTTCCTTTTTCAGAATTCTGTTACAATGCACAATGAGGGTGTCTATATCCCGTTTCCCTCTTGCGCTCCCAAACAGTCTAATCTAGAATTAAATTCTATCTACCTGCATTAACTATCTTAAATGCCTCCTACCTACTAAGGACGAGAGCGAGTTTCTCAAGGTCCCGTTACAATATAAAAGTATGCCTCTCTTTAATATCACATTTAAGGTTGGCGCATTATCTTCGAGACAATTTCAAAACTTGTGCTGGTTTTGTCCAATTGTTCACTTGCATTCCGCGCTGGCTCGCTTGACGTGGGAGATGCTCCTGCATCATGGTGGTATCTAGAATTCAGATCAATCTTACTAAAGTATTTGGCCCCCGTGAGTTAATCAAGGAGGTTGTCGATTCGGGGAATCTGGTACCAGTTTCGGATAGTGATTTTATTCAGGGCTCGATAATCAATGTAGAGTTGCCTGGTCCCATCTTTCTTCTGCACCAACATGATTGGGCTCCTACAAGGCGATGAGATGGGACGTATGTGCCCCTTGTGGAGCAATTCTTGGATCTACCTCTTGATCTCTTCATTTTCTAATAGAGAGCAGTGGTATACTAGCCCATTGGGTAGCGATGTGCCTGGGGTCAGATCAATGGGATGCTTGACCTGGCAGTGCATAGGTGCCCCTGTAGGAGAGGAGAATATATCTGAGTATTCTTCCATGACCTTATCCACTTGCTTTTGTTGTGTGGAGATATCGGTTGCGGAGGCTCTGGATGTGGCTGCGATATTTCACTCACTCTAAGAGCGAATCACGAAGAAGACAAATTTCTCGGTCTAAGAGATGACCTTCCTGCATTTCTTGGTAGAGATCAAGGAAATAGCACTAGGAGGGATTACCTTGGGTATCCTGTATAATTTCATGTTCAAATTAATAATAACACTATGAGGCCTAGACTCATATACATCATGATGTTTCCATAAATAAGGTTGGCCCAAAAGAACATTACAAACTTTGAGAGGAGCAACATCACACAATACCTCGTCTTTGAAGGGCTTGATGTCGTATGACAGTCGACACTATTGGCTAAAGCAGAGATCACCTCCTTGGTGGAGCCATCCAATGGTGTAGGGTTGTGGGTCTAACATTGTCGGTAGGGCCTGTTGCTTGACGACCTCTGTTGAGATGAGGTTCTTTTGGATACCACTATGAACAATGAAGTGCAATGGGGTTCCTTTTACCCACATCTATGAATGGAAGAGTTGCTCACCTTCTTCTAGCTCATCTGGTTCACCAGGCTAGAGATTGGTGGTAGCAATGGTGGCACTAGGTTCCATGTCAATGATACGTCTTCCCCTTTCTGGTTTTGACTCAGAGTCAGAACCCACATTTGATTCAGATGTTTTCACTTCGGCCACCAGTGACTGCTTTGAGCAGTAGTCAATAGTGTTATGCCAAGGGATCTTATGGAAGTCACACCACTTCCCGGTATATTTCTTTGTTTTTCCGATGTCCTTCTTTTCTTGTGGCTTGGACTGGTTGTCCTGATACTATCCATATTTTCTTTGTGTTTTGTTTTGTGGGTTGGGGCCGCCCTTTCCTAGCTTTTGCTGTGAGGGGTTCCCAGGCCCAAATTTTTGCGTATTTTGTTTGAGCTTATGCTCTATTTTGATGGCATATTGGTAGGTCGCACCCAAGGATGAGATGTCTAGAAATTCCATTTCGGTCTGGATGTATCTATGCAGAGCACTGTGATGCTTGATCACTAGATGTTTCTCTGAATATTTGATACCCATCTTGGTGTGCAAGGTATGGAAGATATTTTTGAACTCTAGCACTACTTGGTCTCTTTCTTGCTGCAGTGTGGTCCATTTGGTATAGAAGTCATCATAACTTCTGACAGGGTAGTATTGTTCCTTAATAGCATCCCTAAAGGATTCCCAAGTCATTTTTTAGTATGCACATGCTCATAAAATGTCAAAAGGAACAAACTCATGCGACCAACTATTGGTCTCATGGCAATTGCAGAATTTAGGGTTTTTGTTTTAAATTTATGAGGATAGTGGGAAGACCCCCATGAGATTCAAGAGGAAGTACATGTTTTCCATATAGTGATAAGATAAAATAAGCCACAACTATGTGTTTCAGTCATTCACACTCATCATCATTCCGCTGATTCTCAAGGGAAGAAATTATTACAGCTATTTGAATGGTCGCCTCCAGGCCTGGAATTTGACGTTCCATAGGACGTTTTTTTCATTTTAAGACGTATTTGATAGTTAGATACCAAATCTGCACATCAACATTTACTAAAATCTGAACCTGTCAACTCTAAGTTTTACTGGGTAAGGTATCCATCATAATTTCTGGTAGGTACTTAGCTTACTTAAGATATACTAAAACCTACGACAACTACAAACTTGACAAAGGTTTGTTCTAAGAGTAAATGAAATTTGAGGTTGCCTTACTCCTAGTCTGCTTACACTTCACTGATTTACTCAAAGTTTATATGTAAAATTTTGACTCAGCCACTACTGATGACTTGCAATTTACAACGAATTTGGTCGAAATGCTTTAGCTATGCTTCTATTTCCCCACCAAAACAGATAGTGTTTTTTTATTTTGAAGTTCCAAAAGCAAGACCTATGTAAGAGAAAAAAAATGGACACATGAATCTGCCAAAAACATAAAATGACTGACATAAAAACCAAATAACGGTCAACAAATTTTCATTTGACAGGTAAGGTAAATTTGAAATTCCAGGCCTGGTTGCCTCTCTCTTGCCCTTGACCGCTGGTCTGGAATAATTTTAAACAAAAATAATAATGAAAAATATATCTACCAGAAAGAGTTTACCAATCGACCAATGGCTGCTTTATGTTGTTTTAACATGCTCTATATCAAACTATAATACAGTTCCCCAGATGCTTATGAATACATCACGAGTTTATGAAGTAGTTCAAGGCTTCCATTGTTGGTAAAATAATGCATGTCATCCTTTTTGGAAAATACCAGACTACCAATTCATTTGAGAGATCATTGGTAAATGGAAGATGAGACAAACATGGCTACCAAGTCGTATGTGGCTAATGCTCGATAATACAAACGTGATTGAGTTATTTTGTGACTTGTAAAGAAGATGACAAGAATATTCCTGAGACTCATCACTGAAGATAAAACAAACACCTCTAATCTCAATGACAAAAAAAACAATACTAAGTCCACCGAGAACCATCGATGACGTTAATGGCATGAATACTAATAAGGTCAACAGAGTTACTTCCATGAAATTCGAAACCTCTCGGAGAAGTTACAAGAAATTTCGTCGATGATCCCAACGACATCTTATCGCTTCTCATTTGATTGAGCTTCTCCTTTTGACGAGGTTATGTTCTTAATAGTACTCCAAATTTTGAAACAATAAGGGAAGAGAATATGATCAACACGGAGTACCTAACGTAGATATAAATAAAAGAACTCCATCAAGCCTTGCCAACCTCCAACATTTTATGAAACAATTCAACAATGAAATTGTGTAAGGATTTGATCCAACTCAACATGTTGCTTTACAAAACTCTAGAGACAGAGCCTAGGCTCCAAAGTTACAATAGAAATTTCCCATAGAGATTCAATGAAGTATCGATGTGATCACTCAGACATGTCCCAGATAGGCGTTGGTCCACCTTCGACGAATTTCATAACTCAACTTCCACCTTCCACCTGGCGAGCGTCATGACTTGGACTCCAACGCAAACCGGAGGAGTTCCCATCAACTCCTCCAAACAATTCGAAAGAGTTAATACTAACTTCTCCGAACAACTAACTCCTTCGATACATAAAAAAACATAATTCCATAAAATGGTCATAACGTTTGACTCGGGTGTCCGTTTTATTCATTTTTATACAGTTGGAAAAGTATTGCAAAGATATACAAATTTATAGTTGTAGGGTTTGATAAATTCCTATCTTATTTCCCTCATTTTTCAATATGAATATATGGTACCTTGTTGGCAACCCAAGGCAGCCCAGAGAATGCAACACGTCAATTGTGAAGCAGAAGAACCAGGGATTGAATCCAGGGAAGTTTACTTGATATTTCAATCATTTAATGCCTCAGTTATTTGCATTCATATGATTATTCTTTATAGTTTATTTTGATTTACACTCACATATGTATGTTGAATATTTCCAGGTACAGAGTGGAGGAGGGTCGCACTCAGCGTTTTCACGTTAAAATCTACAGCTAAAAACAACGAAGGAGCGATAACGAAAGATGTAGCAGTGATGGAGGAGTAGCAAATAAAATCTCAGGAAAATGTATGAAGAATAGATTTAGAAACTCTATGATGATCGTCTGTCAAATTTAGGACAACGAATATTCCCCCACACCCAAGGCCATTCTTCATGATGCGCAAGCCACATATGGCCAAAATCCATGATGGCCCACCAAGGCTAGAGGAAAAATTCGAAATGTAACTACTGTAACACACCCGACCCTTGAGTAAATTTCCTAGGGATGGGGCATCAAAAATTTTCTTTCGTTAAACATCTTGGATCCTATGTCTAATACCTTCATCCTCTTTTGCTTGTCAAGATATTTCCCACCATTGTCACCATGCTCCAATCCAAGCTTTGGATTGTAATTTATACCTTTCCGAAGTTTTGCGAGCCTTATTTTCCCAAGGCCATGTGGCGCCTATGTGGATCCTTCTCACACGTGTTGTATCCAAGCTCCTACATCCACGATGGGACGTCCATCCACCATCTGATCCAATGGTGGGGCTCGTTCCCCATTGAACACTTAAGTGAGTGGAGAATTTGGTGTTCGACACTTTGACGCTTAACACCTCTTTTCCGTTCTGCACACATATCTTCCGGAGTACCAAAGTTCCCAAATGTTGCCACGTAGCTCGGGCCTCCTGGCCTTTTCAACTTACCTTTGACACTATGCTCCAATCCTCCAAAGTCCCGAAAGTCCAAACTCCCGAAGGTTCCCCACCTACACGTGGTAACGTGGTATATGAAGGGAAACGTACATGTGGGTCAGTCCCTTCGACGGACCTAGTTCCAATGCTCCAGCCTCTCAATCATTTTGAAGTCCCGTAAGCTTGCCCCGTAGCTCCAGCCTTCGGGACTTTTGGTCTCTCCGCAATGCTACACCCTGAATCCTCTGGAGTCCAAAAGTCCCAGACTCCCAGAGTCTCGGTTACATCACCAACCACTTTGGCCAGGTGGGAACGTACTAGAGACTAACATGTGATGAGGGTCAGGGGTGTCACGTGTCCTTAATGATGGACGACTGAGAAGGATCCCTAAGGATCAGAGGATCGATTCTCCACGTGATCCAAATTTTATGAGTAGAATGAAATGAATACATATTATTAAAATATTCTTAGCACAAAATAACATAGATACAATAAAATTGGTTTTCTATTCAATAAGGAAATAAGCCGAAACTATAAAATGCAGTGGAAAACAAGCTTGCTGGAATGGTGGCGGCTTATGTCTGAGAAGAGATGGGACGATTGCGCTCATTTGAAAGAAGATGATTACAACAAGGCTCTGAAGGTATTTTTACAATAAACAAGAATGTCAAAAACCCTAGACACCCAAAAACCTAACCCTAGGAGATGAAGCGCCAAAAGTCATGTGGGCCCCGTTTGGGTAAGTTAGTACATTGACTTCCTGAGGTTGTAACTTTTGCATACGATCTTCGTTTTAGGCGCACGATAGTCTGTTGGAAAGGTATCATCAAGGAGATTCATTTTGGGGGTTCAATCAGAGCCTTTGTCTATCATTTAGAAGCTCAATCTAGAAAAATATTCATTTAGGCCCTCAAAATGGTTTCAGAAGTTAAAAACTGCTAAAAATAGTAAATTGCCAAAATTGCCAGAATTGTTTTTTGAGCAAGATGGAAAACCTGGGTGGCCACCAATATCCACCTGGATCAATCCTCCCTCCTTAGGAAGCAATGGTCTCCATTGCATTGAGTTTCTCCGTAAGATGAGGAAATTTCTGTTGAAATTGGCCTCGGGTGAGCCACTTGCCTTGGTGCAGGAGTTGCCCTACTTTGACGACTTGATAAATCTGGATCCTTTGTTGTTGAGTTCCCTTGATCTGTGTTTCCACAATCTGATCAATGGATTCCTATTGCATGCAGTCAGGTTTGAGCTCTGTTGGTGTCAACTGCTATGCTATCTATGAGGTGTCCAATAATGGTGGGAAATATGGTCGAAGGAGAGCCATGTTGAAGACTTGGTTGAGGCTAAGAAAGGAGGGAATGTTGAACTAAAAATAATTGTCACCCACAGCCTTGGTGATGGTGTACAGACCATAATGGAGTGGGAGAAGCTCTCGATGGGGCCCTATAACACATTCTTTCTGCAAGTGCAACCAATATTTGTTTCCCACCCGAAACTTATGTGGCACCCGATGTTGATCATGCCATTGCTTGTACTTGGCATTAGACTTCTATAGAATATCCTGAATCTGTTGGTGGATGTGTTGGATCCGTTCAATGAACCGGGCAGATTTTTCAGCTTCTGGTGGAGCAGTGGACAAGTTGGACGAGGTGGTCACCAGGGGTAGTGCAACATCCATGGGGCCAATGGTTGGAATCCCATCCCCATCTGAAAGGGGCTGTGGCCAGTTGAGATATGCAGGGATCGGTTATAGCTATGATGGACATATGCAAGACTCTCATCCCATGTGAGGGGGTGTTTTGAATAGTACATGCGCAGGATATGTATGATCATCCGATTGACGACCTTATTTTGACCATCTATCTGGGGGTGGAAGGCAGTGAATTTTGTGAGATTGGTATCCAACAGTGACTAGAGGCTTGACCAGAATGTGTTGAGGAACCGACTGTCACGGTCTGAGATAATGGTTTTTGGGATCCAAAAATGTACCCATACTCATTCAAAGAAGAAATTGGCAGTGGCTTATGTTGTGATGTTATTCTTGCAGGCGGCTAGAATCTCCATCTTGGAAAAGTGATCAACAACCACAAAAAAAAGTCATTTCCCCACTTGGTGTATTGGAGGCCCGACATGTAGTCCATTGATATGGATTCCCACGTCCTGTCAGGAGCAAGTAGAGGGGTGTACAGGCCTTGTTTCTTAGTGGTCGGTTTGGAAATAGTGTAGGACCTGATATACTTTCCAACATCTTGTCGGAGTTTCAGCCAGTAGAAATGTTTTGACATCACTACCACTGTCTTTTCGATGCCAAAGTGTCCTTCCACCCGATTATAGTGAGCTTCCCAAATTGGCTTCGCAATCTCGCTTGATGGAACATAGAGATGGCCCAGACGACACAACAACACGTCTTGAATATGGAAATTAGCAACCACTGAGTTGGCGCCCAACATTTGGTACATGGTGGATAATTCAGGGTCTGTCTCATAGAGGTGGGGCCATACGGAGGTCTCGTGTCCTCAAGAGTCTAGCACCGTGGTGAGTGCCATGACTGGAGGTCGACTGAGGCAATCAACAACTCGATTGGTCATTCATTTTTTATACTTGATGTTGAGGTGGAACTGTAGTAAGTATGTGGACCACTTCTGATGGTGGTCATTCTGCAATTTTCCTTGGGTATGCATGAACTGTAGTGGCTTGTGATTNGTGTGGATGACTGTCACCTTCCCAATAATGTAATGTCTCCACTCGTGGCAGGCTTTCACAATGGAGTACATGTCTCCACGACGCCCACATCATAGTCTGAAGCATATGTCTTGATCTCAAAGGGATGTTGCAGGCCCAGTAATGAAAGTACTGGGGATGACAAAAAGCACTTCTTCAAGTCATTGAAGGATTTTTTTTGGGACAGGCCCCACACAAATTTTTCCTTACCTCCACCCCTGGTTACTTGGTTGAGGGCCCATGCAATATCAGATAACCCCAACACGAACCTGCGATAGAAATTGGCGAGGCCCAAGAAGCTCCAAAGTTCAATGAGTGTGGTTGGGGTTGGATAGTCACGGATGACCTGGATCTTGGCTGGATCCACATGCACACCATGCCGATCAACGATGTAGCCTAAGTAATGGACCTTGTCCATACTGAAGGGGCATTTTTCCAAGTTTGCATATAGTTTGTGCTGCCACAGGGTGTGAAGAACTTGTTGAATATGTTGCAAGTGTTCCACCCAAGTCTTGTTGTATATGAGGATGCCATCCAGATACACCACTACAAAAGTATTTGTGAAAGGTTGTAGGATATCGTCCATCATCCTCATAAAATTTGCTGGAGGATTTTTCAAACAAAAGGGCATGAAGAACCATTCAAATATACCTTCTTTTGACTTGAAGGAAGTCTTCCATACATCTTTCTGTTCTATTGGGACCTGGTGGTAGCGAGACGTCAGATCAATCTTACTGAAGTATTTGGACCCCATGAACTGATCAAGGAGGTTGTCGATTCGAGGAATCAGGTTCCAGTTTTAGACCATGATTTTATTTAGGGCCCGATAATCAATGTAGAGTCGTCGGGTCCCATCTTTCTTCTGCACCAACACAATTGTGCTCCCACAAGGCAATGAGATGGGATGTATGTGCCCATTTTGGAGAAGTTCTTGGATCTGCTTCTTGATCTCCTCTTTTTCTAACAGAGAGTGGCGGTAGACTGGCCCATTGGGTAGTAGTGCACCTGGGGTCAAATCGATGGGATGCTTGACCTAGAAGTGCATAGGTACCCTGATAGGAGAGGAGAAGATATCTGAGAATTCTTCCACGACCTTACTCACTTGCTTCTGTTGTGTGGAGAGATCAGCTTTGGAGGCCCTGGATGTGGCTGCGATCTTTCACTCACTCTGAGAGCGAGTCACAAAGAAGACAAATTTCTCGATCTGAGAGATGACCTTCCTGCATTGCTTGGCAGAGATCAAGCAAATAACACTAGGAGGGA